>VSDK01010049.1:74731-108470 GCA_009767595.1 Symbiodinium kawagutii
GATGGAGCTGCGCTTGATGTGCTGAGCCATGGGAGGACTGGCAGGTTCGCAGGTTGGTGGAACCACCCCGTTATGAAACAAATGTTGGCCAACCAGCATCAACCAATCAACCATTTGGTAATATGAGGGGAAATTAGACAAATTGTTGGAAACCATCAAGTAGTTATACGTAGTTGGTTCATACCAATAATGGCTGGCAAAATCATTGGATTGTCGCAGTCAGTGTCACTAATAATAGTTGGTGAGAGTGTGATGATAATCATTGCATCATGTCTCGTTCTCATGGCTAAAATGACCGAGAACCATCCAGCAATGAGTTGTGGGATCAGAGGACTGCCAGCCCGGCCCAATCAAGCGGGTGGACCAATCCGAAATATCCACATGACATTGTTGCGGTGGTCAGCTGATCAAAGTGAATCATGGTTAATGACAGATTGACAATACCAACAGAATGGTTAACGATGGGGTTAACCATGGTAAATGGTTACCATCATGGTTATGAATGGTTACCATCATGGTTATGCATGTCGTGAGTAATGCTGGATCATGATGGGAAATACAGCACCTCATGATAGGCAATGTGAGGGTCATGTGCTGGCTAATGTCATTGCCAAGCGACTGTATACACATTGACTCATCACTGTATATATATATATATATATAAATGATATCAGGGAATCAACATAAACAAAAAAGGAAATCAATAAACACATGAATTAATTAATAAATAAATCAGTACATAAATAAATCAATCAATGAATACTTCAATAACGCATACGTATCTAAACATGTCACTGATAAACACGCACACATGTGTATCTCTCTCTCTCTTTATAAATTCATTAACGTAAAGTTTATTCATGTGTGCGTAAAAATGTACTTAACGCTTGGTGAGTGCTGCTTGGCAGTGCTTGATGATAATTGCTGACGGTTGATGACAAGAAGGGATGGTCGGTGGTTAATGGGGCTGGCATGCACCATGAACTGCCCATGGTTGCAGCTGCGCTTGGCTTCTGGGTGACCTAGGAACAACCCGACAGAGCTGAACGCGGCGAGTTGCGCGCGGATGTCGAACTTGCCTTGGCGAGCGACTACCCCAAGTGACGGCGTGAGGCGTATGGCGTAGGAAGTGCGAAACGTTTGTTGACAATGCCGAATTTTCAATCTAAGGCTGCTGGCAAGTGGAAAGAATTGATGGTATGGTCTCGTGCATCTACGCCTACAATATCTACAATGCCTTTTTTGGGGCAACTGTGACTTGCCGGGTTGGCTGATCCTTGTTGCCCAAGCAGCCCTGACACTTCCCAAACTGTTGCCTATCAGCCACTACCAGTCCAGCAAGCAACAGCTCAAACGTTTAAAAAAAGCTGGGCCAACTTCCACAAAGCTTGAAAACAACATCTTCCAAACAGCCCTTCCCGGCGTTCCAGCATTCTCTGGAGAAATCAACACATCAATTCACCACCAGGAACACAGCCGAGCCGCGGTGATGGATCAGCAAGGGCCGCTCGATGTACTTCTGAATGGCCCAGCAACGCTCCTTGGAATCGACCCTTGCGCGAACCTCCTCGATGGATTTGTAGATGCCTTGGGGCCCCAGCTGCTGAAAACTGCGGCGGCCACAAGGTGGGTGATTCCTGGCTCTCATGGGGGCAGGGGATGCAAATTTAGCAAAACAAGGACACCTATTGAGACGCATCATGATGCATACGATATAATTACATATAATTGCATGCCTCTACAATCCTCTACATCTGCCAATGGGGTCCCTTATAACCACGAGTCAGGGCACACCAGGAAGCAACCTGCCTCAACAAGATGCCCACAGAGCGAAATTCCAAGCTTTGCTACCAATTCTGGTGCCCTCATGTGATGTGACCACGAACGCATGACTCCGCCACATGGCCAAGGTTTATGGCTGATAGGCTACTAAAATGGTTGAGCTTTTCGCTGCTTTAACTATTTTGCAAATGCCATCTGGAATATTCAAGTCGGTTACCCACTTCGAAATTGTAACAAAACAACAAAAAACACCATGCAAGCCCTCGCTCTAGCAAACACCTGCTCTCTCGCGATAAACCTTCACACCTTTTGGATTGCTGTTTTGATGGTGACACCCGCGGGAAGAACATATGGCTGTATGTCAAGACATTTCAAGGCCCCGTACCGATGGTGAACCTCCCATAAATGAACACAGTCGTTCAGCTATTGAGATGTTCACCTGGCCTATCGGGCATGGATCCACATAAGAACCCGCCCGGTCTCAATCCCATGCCTCCTCCCCCGGCACTTCAAGCGTCGAATGCCGCAGCCGCGGTTGGCCCATTCAGCAGGCTTCACGATCCAGATCCGCTGCGGTTTCGACGGAGCTGCCGCCATGTTCTGATAGGCCTCCTGGAAGGATGCCGAGCAGTTTTTCAACTAGCGACTGAGGTGTGACATGTTTGCTGACTTACTCGTTCATGGAAGCTCCATATTAACAACAAGCACACTTTTTGATGGTGATTCACCAGCAATTAAGGTTAACAGGTGTGGACCTATCATCACCAAGGACTCCATGGATCATGATATGTTCCAATCATGCCAGCAATCGGCAGCCTAGTTTCGATGTCAATCAACCACCTTGCGGCGTGTTGACGCCAACTTGTGGGGCTCCGGGTCTCAAATCTGTCCTTAAGGTGTGGGGGTACCAGCCAAAAGAACGCTGAAGTTTTTCGAGGGACACGCGCAACTTGGGCTCAACTTGTTGCTTGGCACTACCAATAGCAGTTTTATGGGACACCTCATTGGGCCCAACCGCTTGTGCACATGAGTCGGAAAGCCCTGGGTCGTCCTCGAACATCGCAAACCTGAGTGTCAGCTTGAACTTTGCGAGTCATTGGCAAATCATCACCATCGAATCACCATCTCCATTTCTCCCTCTTCATCATCAATTTCCAACCAGCCAAGAGTCGTTGGTTGATGGCTATTTCAAATCAATGTGAATCGACCATATCTTCGAGGTAGTCTCTGTTCACTGATCTGCCCATTGGATTATCTTGCATGTAGCCATTTCGGCACCAAAAGCCTTGGTAAACCGGGGCAATAGTAGATCCATATGAGCAAAATAACTATATCTGAAATACGTTTCGCATGGAAAATTATCATTACACTTCTGTTCGCCAACCTGAACGCATGTCGATTTGACTTCCCAAACATGTTTCTCGCAAGGCAGGAGTGGATCCACAACACATCGATGCGACTTCCAGCACTATCAGTAACGGTTGACAATGATGAATTTCTGGTCATTAGTGGTTCATAATTGGTAGATACCTTCAGTTCAACCGTCAATAGGTGGATCAAAGATTGGGGGTTCATTAATGTGGATCTTCCATTAAACTGGTGGGGGGAAGGAACCACCGGTACCCCCCGGCGGACAAGCGCCTCTCTCCTTTGCAACCCCTATGCCGCTCAGCCTTTCCGGATGCTGAACTTCCTCAACAAAAATAGGAGACAAATTGATAAAACCCAAACAAATATAGGGGAAACATGGACTAAAAACCTCAAGAACCTACCTCAAATGATGCAAACCTCCACAAAAAATGTGAATAAACACCCCCTCACAACCATGGAAAACCCTTTGAAAACATGAGATCAACTCCACCTTCACACCTGCAAGGCCCAAGTGGCTGGGGATCAGCGCTGCCTTCCACGACGAAGGTCAAGGGCAGGGCGGCGAAGGGATCGCGGCCCTGCTGCAGGAAGAACTGGGACATCACCTCACCTAACGGCGTGAATCAAAGGCGTTCTTCCCTGGTTCCATGGGTGGTGAAGATCACCCAGGGTGATGGGGTACAGTCATGGATCCCGGGAGGTTGCCACAGCCAAGCCAGTGGTCACCAGTCGGATTTTCTGGTCCAGGTGAATGCTGGTAAATCCCAGTTCTGCCATGGCTTCACTCTGGTAAACGATCTCCTGATAGCGTGGAAAATCTACAAATTTGGAGATGGCTTACCGATCAAAACCCTTGGATTTTGGGCTTCCAGCTTGATCTACCAGAGCGCAATCCATGGGTACTCAGCGGTACGGTGGTGGTGAATGGGTGAATCTCAGGTGAAAATGGTTCAATGTGAATCAACCCTTGGACTCTTGAATAAGTTCACCCAAATCCACCATGGACTCCGGGATTCATTGGTGGTGATTATATAATTAGGTGGTAATTGGGAAAAATCATGGCGATGAATTGTCAATGGATAGGGCCAACCAGTGTGATACCTACCCAAGAAAGGGGGCCCCCCAAAGACTTGCATGGGTTTACGAACAGGACTGGGACGTGTGTTGACCGTAATTCTCCCAGTGGAAAAGCCAGTGACGTTGTTTGGACATCCGAGTTGAGCCAAATGGATTGAATCGACAAGAACAACATCGACCTAGTCAGGAACTTCCTGTGGACATACTTTCAACATCTGGAACTAGAGCCGAGTTGCACAGACCTTTCTTGGTGCAAATGGTTCCCCCACCTCGCAAAGGCAGTGTGCCAGTGTTGGGAGACAGGCGATCTTAAGGTATAGATTGCAGGAGTGCTGTTCCTAATCATCCAACAGGTGGAGGCCCACAGTGCCTTGGGCAACTTGTGATCCAGAAATGTGTTCTGCTTCAGGGGGTAGCAATTCTTCGCCATGAATGGTGGTATTGTTGTCAGCCACCACCAATCGGATGAGCTACAGCTCCACTTCGAGTATTTAAGTCTCAGCCTGAGACACCAAATGTTTATGACATGTTTTCATCCGTTGAAAGGCCTGCCACCCTTGCGCAATGCCTGTCAAATATTCCAACCATGAAGCCCTACAACCTGACAGACGGGTAGGTTATGCTAGGGATTTCAGGTGGTGATCCTCCACAACGTTACTAATCGTTTTTCACATGGTGGTCATGTTATGTTCTAACATATTTGAAAAACCTGAAGACTCACCTACTCGCCACCCTGGTGTCGATATTGGAGGCCTTGCATTTTAGCCCGACGATGATCATAGAGATGCTGGTTGGTACCCCCGGTTAGTGAACTTAGATGAGAACTAGGGTACCACTTATAAAAGATCCAACTGTAATTAGGCGGCTTATAAATCATAAACTGACTTATTAGATCTTATTAGTTTGTGGTAGTTTCTCAAAATCGGGGTACCCCCAAATCATGCAATGGTCATTATTTTTTGTAGTAAACCATCTACTTTTAGGGTTCCCAAATTTAAGAACCCCCTTGTCAATGTGGAAAATCACAACGATGACAACATGCTTCCACAAGTCACGAGAAACAACTGAATATCCCGAACTCTAGCAACTCGTAAAAGAGATGTAACCAGCAAAATCATGTGATGATGATGATGATGATGATGATGATGATGATGATGATGATGATGATGATGATGATGATGATGATGATGATGATGATCATGAAGATGACCATGATGATGACGGCCAAATAAAACAAATTCCAAATACTGATGACCATGTTGATGTCATGACAGCACACAGGTAATAAATTCACGACAAGTGAATCTACATGTATAATGATGACAAACCTGACACGCGGCAACTCATTTGAATTGAAATGTTGAGTGAGAACACCGCTAAACAGCCATAGATCTAACATATTCTAACATGGAACGAAGAAACAATCATGAGGTCGGTAGAAATGTTGCTTCTGGTGCGGTTGTGATTGTGGTAGTTTTTGCTCGTTGTTGCTGATGTTGTTGCTGCAAAAACTGTAGTTTTGGCGCTTCCCAAACACCGCACCCCAGGCCCTGGCAGGCCTTCAAAATGGTTGTGGCACCGCAGTGGTTGCGGCAGGTCGCCCATGTTGCTCATCTTGCTAGTTGCCTCCCGGGTGCTCTGAGCCCAATGAGGAAAACATGACCCTTCTCCTCGAAATGATGGAAAAACCTACAGGGAAATCTTCGAATTGTTGGTTTAAGACAAGGGTTTCCAGAGATTTTCTCATCCAAGGCGATTGATCATATCAGAGTGCAGGTTTCAAGGGTTTCAACCTCGATCACCCAACTCTTAGGTCTGGCCGGTATCTTCCCGTTCCTTCCCTACCAGTACTTGCAGTCTTTCCTGTTCTTTTTGTTGGACCATGGAGGTGCTAACTATGGCAACCATCAGGTTCTTTGGCTGAGCAATGGATTTCAATGGGAAATCCTAAACAAGTGCCATTCTGTGGTCATCTCCAGCGAAGCCAAATCCTTTAAAAGGGTTACAAACCATCATTGGCTACCAAAAAGCACCAGAAATTCACATGCGGCGCTTATGCCAGGCAATCCAAAACAAATCGCCTGCATAATGAAGCAATTTCCAAAAACCAACCACCCTTTCTGACAATGCAAAAACCGGCCCTGGGTCATTCAACTGCACCCAAAGAATCCCCGCCCTGACCATCAAACATCACCCCAAAGCCTCACTCAAAGAGCATCCCCCAGTGGATAAACTCCCAGAAATGCTGCTTGGACCAACAGGAACTCCAGGTGTTCATAATTTAGTACATCATCTCTGAGTCGATGTTTCCCATAAACATCACCCCGTGCCCCAGTCATCGTCTTGATCAACCGTTGCCGCAAGTCCATCGCTGAGAAAAAAGAACTTGGAGCCACACCCAGGGGTACCAACACATCACAAAGATGGAAAAAACCATCTCCCCCCAGCGGGCGCCAAGCCCAACTGGGCATCGACTTGACCGCAAACCTGGCAAAATCAATTGCAACATTACCAGCCGCTGGACGCAGGGTCTGAAATCACACCATCATCCCATCCTGCTTGGCGGTTGGACCTCTCTGAAAAAGTCAACCAAGCATCCCAAGGAGAAAACCACGATGTCAAGCAAGCCAACAGCCAGATTCATAAACGACTATACCAACCACTAGGTATCATTAATCCAACCAGTGCTCAACCATTCATCGGCCAACCCACCAACTCCAACCTTGGCACATCACCGGGTACCGGACCTGCCTTGGAAGCTTTGAGCTTGAGGGTTTTCTCCTCGTTGAGTTCCACCCTCAAACCATGCAGCTTCAGGGCCATGGCATTCAGAAATGCCAAGGAGCGGTACCTGGGCCCCAAGAAGGCTGGGGGGGCCAGTGATGTCACCCTTCAGTTCTTGGAGCCGTCAGCCACCCTATCCAACAAACGTCTTCCCCAGCATCGTGGGGAGGGTTGATTTGGGTATCTAGGTGGGGATATCCTCCCAGGCAGTGGAGAGCATGGCCGTATGTACGAACCCAAGTGCTCAACATCTGCGGAGCTGCCACGACTGGGACACGCGGCTGCCACACCACACAAGCAATCAATGTCGGGATCTTGCTTGGATTCCCTCATGCCTCATGCTGGTTGATGAGGAGGAAATCAATAGAAAGGGTTGCAATATGGGAATCAGCAAGGACAATCATTCGATTCGAGAAGCCATTATAATCTCAAAATCCCTCAAAAATTCTTCTATATCATATGCATCCTATCGCAGAATGATCACCAAACGTCTCAGAATGAGCCCAGAAAAACACCCAGAAACCCAAGTGCTGCTTCCATGGCTGCCATTTCAACCAGTGACTGAGTCCAGAGGAGATTGATCTCTGGCCCCGGTGCAGGCTTCAATTTCACGCGACGCTCCTGCCAGGTGGTCACCGTGCACCACTGTAGATCCAGCCATGAAGCCCCCAATGTTTGATGGTCACCGCGGGCTTCTGGGATAAACTGCCAGGGCTTCACAAACAGCTGGATCTACCATAATGTAGGCCTTTGATTAATAACCCCCCCTCCAACCAAACCAGCGGGGATGATTAATAAAGTGACTCCTTAAAAAACCATTCCTGAGAAATGGGGAACCTCATCAACAATAAAAGTAATGATTACTAGCAATTAGTACAAGTAGAAGTATTGGTAGTAGTCTTACTAGTAGTAATGGGTAAGATGTAGTAAGATGTGGGGTTTAAACAATAAGAACTGATGATCTCATGCACAAAAAAAACACCCCACAAAAAAGAACTTTAATCACCCTCCATTTCAAAACAGAGGGGTTCTGGAATAATTTTGGGAAAACTTTTCTTAAATCAAGGCCCATAAGCAAATCAACATCCAACATTAACCATTTCGGGGGTTCCATGATGTTCATGTCCCATTGACCCAGGGTAAGCGATCATCATCCACCATTTGACATGTGCATGTTGCTATGTGCGTGATCCGGAGGTCCGCTGAATGTCAAGAGACACCTTGCCAGAAACACGCATCGACACCTTATGGTTGTGCTATTTTCCAGTGGTGGTGGAGAAGAAGTACAAATCGGCAGCTAAGAATGTGTGTGATGCACAAGTTGCAAACAGTGGATAATTGCCATTTAAAAATTGATTTTTTGCAGATTGAAATTCACCCCGAACTGGGTTTGTCCATATGGTGGTACCGGCCACAAGCCCAAATGGTCAGTTTGATGGGGAAACCCACCATCATTTATGGACAAACCCACGTAGGAAACAGCTGGTATCCAACAAAAAACTCCTGGTGATAACGGCTTCAGGCCCGCAGTTATGCAACCACCGTGCCGCAGTCAGTGGTTGGAGCGCATCCATCTGGCATAGGCAAATGGTCAATGGTCTTGGGGATGCTTCGCCTACTTGTTCTGACAAGTGTGGACCTGCCCCGAATGCATATCATTCATCACTGTCATTCGATCTGCCATCCTCACTGACCTTGTTATTTATCGTTCTGATCTACGACCGGACAATAGCCACATATATAAAATTATATAAACCTACCATTTGGTTACATGTCCTAGCTCCTTGCTGGCTCCTCCTTCTCCCTTTCACAGCTCATGGCTCCCTCCCAGCGGCCAGCAAGCCTAAACAACCACCATCACTGCTAAGGAACCATCATGGAAGGTAAAACACCACCGTTAAAGTTGATAAAACAGCATCAAAATAGTGATATACATGCACGAAAAACTATAGTGATACAAACCCGCGGCATCAATCCGCAACATATCACATCATGATGAAAACCACTGCCAAATGGGCGCTTCCCGCGGTACCCCCGAATCATCCCACATGAGCCATTTACACTATTAAGCATACATAACTTTGGGGTACCCCGTTTTGAGAAACCACCACAATCCACCACAAACAACGCCACAAAATGTCAGTGGGTCCAAAACCGTACCCCTGGTTCCTCATCATTAACCATTGTTTTCCCTACTGTTACTTGTTATTATCCCCCATGATCGGTTGGTCAATATCGACCTATAGCCAAATAGTTGGTATACATCCCCTAGTATTGTTGCTTATCATCCCCTATGTTATTAACTGCTAATCAGCTATCATAAACCACTGTTGCTTGGTTAACCGCTTGACCCATAGCCATATGGTTGGTATGTATCCCCTGTAATCCTATTATTCACCATGAACCCATAACCAACCTATAATCCTAATGTATGATAATGGTCAATAATGGGGGATTTGGCTATGTTGTTGACTATCCCCTGAGGATGATAGGATTACAGGGGGAAAAAAAACCGACCTGGCTGATCACCCCATAGAGATTGATCGGGTGGTGGTTCTTATTAACCCAAATCACGATAAGAACCACCACGGGATCAAACTCTAGCGCCCGGCGCAGCTTTCGGCTTGATCTCCTGGTAGGATCCGCCTCCCGCCGAATGCCCTGGATCCCCCGGTGCAGGGGCCCAGCAGCCCCGGCGAGCACGCATCAGCTGCCGTAACAGGCCTAGCAGTGGTTGATCCGTGGTTGAGGAGGTTGGGAGAAGGGTGGCTGGTTACCCTGTGGCCAACCTGGATGCTGAAAATCACCAGAATATGAAAAAAAAGAATCTAAATAGTGGATTCACCAGAATATGCATTTTTTCTGACTCGTGGATTTTCATGGTTTTCTACTTCCAAGTTCGTTTGCCGGAGTGGAACTGTTTTCACAAGCATCTCCAGATCGGGTTCACTGTTCGTTGATGCTTCATCCTTGGCCAATTGATTGATGATAAGAGCACATAGGTGGTTTCAAGAACCGTTCTGTAGTGGCTAATCATTGACTAATAAAGGTCAACAAATGGTTAATAACAATATCTATAGTGATTAATCCCCTAGACATTGTTTGATTCTAGGGCATTGGTTAACGATACTGGGAGATGAAATTGTCACAATGACTGTTCAAAGATTTAAGGGTCTATCATGGTTGCAGCATCAATAATGACAAATACTGTAGCAGGTAAGCTGCCGGCCAACACAAGAACAAATAATAACCGATTGTGATATAACCGAAAATAGATTGTGATCTACCCCAGAGCTGGCACATTGTTTAAAGCCGGACTTGCGTTCACAAGGACAATCTTGATGTGGCGGCTGATTTGCCAAGGTGCGCAGTGACAATAATCTTGGTTGACAGCATTGTACACAGTCGGCTGTTTGATGATTTCTCTTATTTTGTTGGCGGGATCCGAATGGCTCTTGTTACTGATGAATGGTCGTAGCGGATATCAACGGACACGATAAATAGTCTGGGATAGCAATTGTTCATGGGCAATCATTAGCAATGGACACCCCACATCATCCCAACAGCGTTAATGTTGCTAATGGATGATTACGGTTACATATGGATGGTTCGTACATATCACTATAATGGCCGACTATAACAGTCCATAAAATGTACACAAGAATACACGCTGAGCCATTTTGGAGCTCAAAATGTTCATGGTGATGTGGTTGATACATACGCTAGTTTCCACATGTGATGTGGTCCTCAACCAATTTTGGAGCGATCCTGGAGGAACAATCCACCTATCGTCCAGAATAGGCAAGGCCTCCAACTTCATTTGGAGGTATAGTTGAAGCGAATATTTGGGGACATTATCTTTAGTTTTGTGTTTGAAGGGCCAGCCTGGTGCTTGTGTTTTGACGCAAGGGACATCTGCAACGTGTCTTGGCATGGCAGCAACACGGGACCCCATCCAAGCACCCATGGTACCAGCGGACGGTTTCGATGACTATCCCGCACAGCCAGCCCACAGATGCAGGTGGTGGGCCTGAATTGTTGCCGAACTGGATCACATAACCTCGGTCCCAGCCCGTGCTGGGCCCAGCACAAACATGTGGGGATTGTTGGCGGGGCTTCATCCACCATCCCTTAATACTGTGCAAAACGCGTCAACAAGTCTCTGAGGCACGAAGAAAACAGGCAACATGGCTGAAACAGGGTGGAATGGTTCAGACTGTTCGGACGAACATTGGAGAACCTTGCAGAAACTGGCTAGGCAGTGTGAAATCTGCTTCAGAAAGTTACGTCATATTCCTGAACCGGGCCAAAATCTCGGAAGGCAAAAGGGAAACTATGTCCAAAATTGTCCAAACATGTCCAACCACCATATCAGAAAACTCCCGTTTAGATATGCAATCATGGTTGCGCCACGAAACACCTGGATGATCCTGGATGCATATCATGGTGCTTGTGCACCCCCGCGGCGCAACCCAACATGGCCCACCTTTTCCATGCCCCGCAGCCACCAGGCAACGCAATGCGGCAACGGACTCGGACGTGGGGTCATCACCCACGACACGCGGTGGCAAACTCAAAGCACCTGCTGGTGGTCTTGCGAACCCAAAGTGCTGCCCACCAGTATTAATAGGAGGGTTCCTCAAATCATCCAGTGGTTAATCAATGATTAATTGACAAATGGGTAGCAAACCGTTAGTCAATTTCTGGTTTCTTACAATAGGGAACCCCCAAATCATCCAGTGTTGATCTTTGACAGTAAATACAGTAAACCAAGCATTTTTGGTGGTCCCCTATTTCAAGAAACCCACAATTAGGTTAGTCCAGTAGGGTAGCTACCAGTGATGGCACATAAAACTGGTTGGTGGTTTTAACAATTAGTCAACCAACCAATTGTTAATGATTACTAGGGAAAGTAAAAAATGTTTGAAACCACCAGCCAGTCTAAAGTAAAATGGATACAGTACCTCCGGTAAACTAAGCTGGCAAATGGATTTTGGCCATAATCTTTCGCGAAACCCTGGAAAAAACACCAATAAATGGTGGATTTTTTATTGCCAGGTTGGTTAACCAAAGGGTATCTAAAGTGATATTTACTTCTTCGAATCGATATCCATGAATAGTTAATCATACCGTAGCAGCCTCTTATGATTTATGGATGTACTTATGGACATTCACAGTACTCTATGATATTTCATGATCAAAGATATGATCAAGGTGCACAGCAAGTGAGAGAGATGAATCGCAAGCACAGTGCTGCCCAATGAGTACCAACTGACGTAACGTGGAAGAGAAAAATGACTTGCAGATTTAGTTGATTCTACTTGATCCGCCTTGCAACATGCAGCTATACCAGAAACAAATGGCTATAGCGGCTATACTAACCAACCAGAAACAAATGGCTATACTAACCAACCTCCAACTGGGCAGCACCTCTCTGCAGGATTGTCGCTGGGAAATGGCTTACTGGTGGGTGGTGAGCTTCGTCAACTCGATGCCATGAGTTGATCAAACATAATGGGGAAACAATTAAAAACCACCGGCTAAGATTGTTTGACGGGGTGCAACCACTACCCACCATCTAATCCTAAGCAAAACCTGAGCAAACACCACTGGCTAGCTTAAGGTTTTGCTTAGGATTGCTGGGTACAACCTGCTACTGACCTTGCACCCGTGTTGATGGGTCCTGTTGCTGAGGATTTCATGATACCCATTGACACGACACCGTGCACGACTATGATTTTCACAAAGCATGAAACCAATGTTCGATCCACGTAATCTCATGCACCTATGGTCACCTATATGAAAAAATGAGGCCCCAATGGTTTAAGTGTATAGCTATGGTGAACGATGTTGTGGGCCTGGTCCCTTTTACAGGACAAAACCCTTCAGAGTGAACTCAGTGAACCTCTCCAAATCCCCGAGGATTTCGTGCATGCCGAGATCGTTTGGAATTCTGGATTCTGAATGGCAGAAGAAATATCAGCAATTTTCTTCCAAGGTGTCCTAGGTTCCCCCATCACTATTCCGAACTCATCATCATTCATCACCAGTAAGAACTTTTATGATCAACCATGATTCACCATGACTCATGAGTATGAACTACCATCATGAGTATGAACTACCATGATTCACCAGCACCACGATCAGCCGTGATGATCTGCTAGCCACCACCATGACCACCACCATGACCACCATGGAGGCCCCCACGTTTTCCTTCTGCCGAGCTCGCGGTGCTGCTCACCTCGAGGATATCAGGCAGATTTTGATGATGAGGACAGGTGATATCAGAACGGGTAGAGTTAGTAATCATAGAATCATAGTGGTGATTTTTGCCCGGGCTTCCCACTATGATTACTAGATATATTTCTACATATGTGGCTGGGCATATTGATCGGGGATAATTGCTGTATAGGTACATTATTAAATATGTTGTTGGGCATGGTAACAAGGATATTCTTAGGGGCATGGTGGTGACAATAGGATACAGGGTTGTTCGGTATATTCTGAGAAAAGGCGAGTACAGGAATCTTGAGGCCTAGCAAAGATGTTGGCTTATCCTCCAGAACGTGGTCTATTAGGTACATTATGACGCCCTGTGAGGTATATCACCATGAGCAAAAATCAAAAGAGGTACGCAGTCTGCAGGCATTGTACCCCTGGTATCCAAGGGCGACCAGAACAAGATATCATGTTCGTGGGTAAAAGGATGGCCCTCGTGACGTGTACCACATTCTACTCACATTTTTTGAGTTTTATCCTGCAATAGGTTTGCTTACAGGGAATAATGAAGCTGGCATCATCTGATCCAACATGATGAACCAACTATATAGTTAAGTATTGGATTTGGATTGGTCATACTATACCTCATCAAAATGTTGCTAGCCGCCACTGAAACCTGGATATATTACCAAATCCCACCGCTCAAGACAGCCATAACCAGCTGCATTGCTTCAAGATATGGACCCCACAACTTGAGTAACCAGCCACAAATGATCGAATCAGGGAACCAACATGAACCAACCGCATCATGTTTGAACCCAACCTGCAGCAAGGAACCAATCCATCGGTTTCAAGGGCAACGTGGCGCCACCGAGTCACACTTTCGCAGTTTGTACCGCGGCGCGGTGGGCCTCCCCAGCGTTGCTTCGCCTGCGGTCTGCGGTGGATGCTGCACCATTGGCCAGTAGCATCGCGGGCGTTGGGAACCATTCCTGACCATCAACATCCAGCAACCATACTGGTACTCCATTGTTCATGGATCTTTCTATAATAACGGAAATGGCATGACTTGATTGATTCGTACATCGGATTCCAGAATGATGTGTGGTGTCTGTCAACTTCCATCGAACTTTCGAAGTCACACCCCCACCAAAGTGGCCTGAGTCCGTGTGAAAACCACTCGGTCCCCGTGAGCCAACCCATTGGTTTAGCTTCACTCACTCGATGTTGGAATCAACCTACGTCAATCCAAGACCCTTTTCAACTTAACCCAAACTATATGGATCGATCTAATAAACAGCTGATCCAATAGACATAGTTGATCATTCTACTGAGCCCAAAATGCAACCAACTCGCACATGGGAAAAAAATCACGAGAATCCTCAGGAGTTGATGTTTCAAGCATCTTTTTGACCACCTGCAGATCTTCCCACCCAGCAGTAAGCTTCACCCTGAAACCAGGGCAGCCCCGACCTGCAACCGGGCGGGATGCGCCGCTGCCGCACGGCGCCTGCACGGTCGCCGTCCAACTGCACTGGTGAACTTTAGACCATTGGCAATGGCAGCAATCCGAAATCGGAAAACGCAACCAAGCACCAGTGACATCTGGCAAAGTAGAGTGATGGAAATCAATTCACGTTTTCCCCAGACAATGATAATTACTGGTTATAACCGGCAATTTGCAGGGTGAAAACGTACCTTTCTTAGGGTTTTGGGGCTCATGGTAGTGGTAATGAGTTGCTGATGTGACTCACGTGAACTTCGCGTGAACTTCACATGACAAGCGTAAGCTAAACATCGAGCCCGTGCCATAGCCGGCGGCTCCTGGGCAAAGGTGGGAGGCTACCTGGAGCAAACTGGCAGACACCCTGGACCTGTGGGTAAATAGTGGTTTCTCAGAATAGGGGACCCCAAACATAGATGATTTCTTACTATAAATGGTGAAGCTTGGATTTGTGGTGGGAGATGTGTGCCAGGGGGCGCGCTCCTTTTGTGACTTGGTGGTTGTCGAGAATTCGAATCAGATCCCTCACCACGTCAACTGCGACTCCCCATTTGTATCTGCATCATGCTTGTCTTTGACTCCCCACATACCAAACAACATAAAATGGTTGATTCTTGATGATGTGTGAATCCACTGTCGCAAGTCACACATGATTGACCTTTGACCCCAAAAAATGACAAAATGATTCACCTATTTGAAGTTTGTGCCCAATCCTTTCTTTTTGGCATGATGTTGACTGGCGTGCCACCAGCCAACCGTCCTCCAAATCAAGCGTGGTTGATTGAAGGATTCATCCAATGGGAGATCCAGCGCTCTGTTTATTCAAGCTGAATCTCCAGTATAATTGTGGATCATTGACCCCGGTTTGAAGCACTCTTAGTAACCATGATTTGCCATGATCAACCAGCCACTTAACCCTTCTGAACCATTAATCAACCACTGGTTGGTGGTTGAGCAAGCTCTATGAAAACTATGCGAGTCAACCAACCAACCAAACAACCAACCATAGCGGCTAATACTGGGGAAAAGTAAAAACATCCAATCAAACCAGCAACCATGCAGTAGGTGTTTAACCATTATTGTTGGTGACTGTTATTATATAACCAGTAATGCTGGTTATAACCCCTGGTGTTTACTTCCAATCAATTGAGTACAGTAATCAAGTTAACCATGATTCTGGTTGAATCAAACCAACCCATTATTATGAACCGCCATCAAATAGCCAGAACCATTCCAATCACAGGCATCATCAAATCCATAAAGCCAAATACCAGCATTAACATAACTTTCAACATCAACCAACATCAATTAACCATCATTAGCCAACAACTGACCAGTAACCACCAGCCAATCCGTGACTTTCCCACGGGAAAAAATCCACGAAAAAACATGACTCCCACCTCCTCGAGTAGTGGCCGGAACCAGGGGCGGTTTCCGGTCGCCGTCCATGGAATGCGCTTCGCATGGCCAGCTGGTGCTGTTGGAGCCAAAGCGTTGTTTGAGAGCTGCATTTAGGCACTTATTATCCTGGTAAGGTAGCTATCCAACCACCAGGAAGTGCCAGTCAAGGTAGCTGTCTAACCACCTGTATGCCATTAGTGAACCATGATTGATGATGAAGTCTTACTCATTTCTAGCATGGTATATCATGGTATTATTAAGTATATTTAGCCACCTTGGTTTGGCCAATAGCTGCCATCGCCGTACTTCGGGAGATCTGGCGGCTTCGCCACGTGGCTACAGGTGGTACGCTGAGCCGCAGGTCACTGGCCGCTGAAAACTCAGGGATACGGCGCCTGCGTGAAGGTCTCAATGGAATCATCATCATCATCATCATCATCATCATCATCATCATCATCATCATCCTCATCCTCATCCTCCTCATCCTCATCCTCATCCTCATCATCATCATCATCATCATCCTCATCCTCATCATCATCATCATCATCATCATCATCATCATCATCATCACCAGGGGCAACTCACAACAACCAACATCGCTTTTCAATGACAATCTTTTTGTTTTGCGAATGACTTAATTGACAGTGATCATCCTGAAACAGCTAAACATCAACTAATCTTAATATCCACCCGTACGTGCCTGGAAGGCCCTTGGGAAACAAACCATCAGTGAATATATCTGCGTGTGCAGTCAGGAAAAGCTGCAACGAGGAAAAAGGTTGGCTGAAGTTGCGAACCAACTAATCCATACTAAACCTTCAAGTTAATAACCTATTTCTACATAATTCACCCTGCAAAACAGAATCATCATGACATGGGCATGAATCTTTGATTTCTGAACTTGGGTGAAATGTCAAAGCTTCTCAAAGCTCAGACATCAGGGTGCCATGAGCTCTGGTACTTCAGTTCAGTCACCGAAAACACTTGCACAGGACAGCACCACACAACACGACAAATATCTACACTGCTCTTCACTGCTCTCTTGATTACGGTTTGCGCGTAATGCAATCGGTGGTCACCAAGTAATCACTATCATTAGTGATCACTAATGATCCTCACTTTGAATCACCTGTGAAAACTCATGACTAATGATCATGACCATCATTGATCATTCTTGATCATCTGGTTGGTGCTTTCAACCCCTATGAGCAATAATAGCCAACCAACCAACACCTCTTGTTAATACTATAGGGAAAATAAAAAGACATCCATTAACCAACCATCCATCAACAGCCACCACTAACCAATCTTTAACCAAACTTTAACGAACCACTGGCCAAGCATTAACCACCATTCTCAACCATCAATTTGAAAGGCAAAACTCTCAAGTGGATCAACTTTTGCAGCGCCGTTCTGGCGCTGCGGCTGCGCAACTGGGTCCGCCACTTGGTCCATGTTCAAAACCTCTCTGCGGCACACCTTCTGGTTGAGCCACCTGAGCACCATCAGTCCCAGGATCGCGGGGTCCAAGGTTGGACACCAGGGAGGTTGAACTAAGCTGCTGGTTGATGGCTTGAACCGGATCTTCCAAGCCATGGTGATGCCATCGGACGCCAGCTCTGTTCTTTGGTGACGTTGCTATGTGGCAGCCCAGCCACTGGCGAGGTCGTCCACCCCCAAAAGCAGATCACTTCTGGATGGCTTGCAGGTAGCACCATGGTCCACGCACCATGGTCCCTCCTAGCTACGTGGGATGCCCCGTCATGTTCTGAGTTCGGGAGAACGTACCATACGGTACCCATGAGGCCAACGAATGCCAACCCATCATTTACAAGCCCCTAGGGCCCTTGTTATTTCATAGCGAAGTACTTTGACACAACCAGTCAAATGGGATACTTGGCATTCATAAAGCACCGGTGAGTTTTAATGGATAGTTTATGTTTACCATTGTTTACCCATCGTCAACGGTACTGGTAGACATTATCTGGTTGGTGGTTGCGACCCATCCCAGCCAATATTCGTCAACCAACCAACTATTCTTCCATATTGGCGGGAAAAATGCTTGAAACCACCAACTATAGTCATACCAAACCATTTTTTTCCACCGCCATCCCAAGGGTGAAGCTGAAGGCGAGCACCTAACCATTTTTATAAATAGCTGCTTTGCCTATCAATCCAATGGGCTGTTCTTTCAAAAGCTTCCAGGTTAGGGACGACCTGGTTGGGTAAGCAGCCCCTGGGTAGGGACACGACTCAGCTCCCGGCTCAATCTGTCGTCGCAGTTGATCCTCACCAAAGTCTCGGCCGCGACCTGTGCCGCGCTCGTCCCCAACGATCCATGGCGGCACTCAGCAGGTCATTGGAATCAACTGCCCTAGCATAGGGTTTGGTAGTTGCTGAATCTTAGAATCTTACTGATACATCTGATTGACAGGGTTTGGTAGTTTTTTTTGGCTCCTGGCTGTTACAGGTTCTTTGATAGTTCTTGAACCTTATTGATACATCTGATTGACAGTTATTGAATGTTATTGGAAGTTCTTGGATAGCAATTTCCAAGTAAGCACCCTTGGATATGATCAATATTGATCATTATTGCCAATCATAATGGTAGATGGTTACCCTCATCCTAACCCCTATTGTTAGCCTCATCATAAGAATATTGGTAGGTAATATTATTACCAATAATTCTAATCTTTGAAATTGCATCCCTCATCACAACCATTGATCACCAGCAACCCTTGACCACCACTACCAGCCGCCCACCACTGGTCCCAGCCCGCACCGCGCCTCTTCCCTCTTGAGATGGCAAAGATCGCCTTGGTAGTCTCCGCACACAGCTGGGAAACTGGTGCATCCGATTGGTTTCATCACGGGTTGATGGTAGTTGATTCTAGCGAATGAATAGTGAACAACCATTGGAATGGTTGATTCCAGTGATGGTAGTTGATTCAACCATTGGGTAGTTGATTCCAGTGAACACTGAATTAGTCAATCAGAATAGTTCCTTACTTACAACCAACCGCAATGGTTGATGGTACTTAAATTCAAGTGAGTGGATCTCACGACAATGGTCAATTAAACAATGGATTGTTGGATTGATGATAATTGAACAACTTCACATTCATCACCATGGCTGGTAATTAATCAATCAGCATAGTTACTTAATTACAACCAACCGCAATGGTTGATGATTGAGCTCATCCAAAGGGGTAATAAAAGTTACAGTAAGAATGAGCTAATCCTTTGGATTAGCTATGAACCCTTTGCATTAACTGTTTGAAGAAAGCCTATGGAACGAAATCAACCCTACTAAGAGGGGGTAGCTAAACAATCCACTAAAACCCTATTTATTGTAAACTACCCTGATTTGTAAAACTACCCTATGAAGGAGATTTCCTTCCACTGGGGGTAGTTTACCATCAGCAGAGGTGGGAAGCCTGGTAGGGCAACAGCAAACATTCATCAGAATGGGGGATCATAGTTAGCATACAGGCTACGGTGATGGTATGTAATGGTTTATTGATGGTTGAGGCTTAATTTCTGGTTTGTATGGCTAGGATCTAATGCTGGTTCGTGAGTACTTCATAGCGACAATCACAACTGATTCCGACAAATCGAGGCATCAAATCTAGAAAAAATTCTGATCAGAATGGCATCATCCCCGGTGGAAATGATTGATCTAAGAAGCTACTAACATGGGTATGTCCAATGCGAACCGCGAACGCGGACCTTGCTCGAAAAATCCGGAAAAAATGGTTCAGTCGTCGGGGCCTCTGAGGTGCCAGACACGGAAGTGGTCGGTCTGCGCTCCGGAGCGCCGCCTGGGCTACCTCCGCCACCGCCCTCAGTGATCTTCCTGGGATCAAAAGGGTCAATCTCTGGAGGTGTGACCGTGATTTGTGATGGTTCATTATATAAAACAAGTGGTGATGAATCAATATCACAGAATTCATGATGGTTGATTCATGTTATACACTTAGTGATGGATACTGATGGTGAAATGATGGTTTAATGTGATTAAATGATGGTTAAGTGATGGTGAAATGATGGTTGTACATGGCTAAATGATGACTAATGATGGCTTAATGATGGTTGTGTAGAGATATTAGTGATGATGATATAACGATGGTTATACTGATAGTTGAGTCAGGGTTAAAATGCTGGTTGAATGATAGTTGAATGATTTCTAAATGATGGTTCGTGAGAACAAGGCTCAATGATGGTTGATCATGGGTCTTCCGGTAGAAAATCAAAACACCCAAAGACCACCGATTGGGTGACTCGTAGCAATGCATTCTCGCCGGCATCACCTTTCGAGGGGTGGTGAGAACAGTCATGCTAAAAATCCGAACTGGACATTAGATAACCGCCGTCTACAATTAATGACTACGGTTATTGACCGTACCCAGGTCATGGCCCCGCTCCTATCTAATTCCTAGATGTTGAATACTGAGTGCAAGGAACTGGTCCAGCTGATCCAACCATGTCACCATATGCACATCTAACCTATCACTAATCATTTGGCATCGCGTGTCTGCTTCTCGCATTTCCAAAAGAACATCTACAGGAATTCGATGGAATTCGTGTGTACTTGTGTATGGGTGCATCTCCAAATGCATACATCCACATGGAAAGGTATGTCTACGCACGGACGTACAACAGTATACACGCGTACATGATCGCACAATTATCGCACATGCCAATTTCAGAGCGTTGATCTGAGCATTTTTTCATCCCGACACACACGCGCAGCCCAGGTACTTGATACCAGCGAGCACATAGGCCGTGGGATTCTTCACTGAGGCACCTCTCTCCTTCGCAGGTTGGTTGCGCGGCGAAGCGACTGGCCCACCATGACCACTGTAGATGGAGACCCAACCAGGGCCAAGGGCTACGGCTGCCCTCATATGGTGAGGCAGGAAGGCAGGACCTGCAGCTTCAATGGCACTGAAGGTTGGGACTTTGGTTCAGGTTGTGGCGTTGCTCCGAACAAATAAAGTGCTATGAATCTGAGCCCGAGCCGGAGGCTTACTTTTGGGCACATCTATCCCACCCTGTGGAACAGCAAAGCCAATTCCCTTGGCTGTCAAGGCATACCAGCACCATATCCAAACGAGCTTGGATAAAGCGGCTAGTCCCAGTTGCAGCGTTGAGAAAACAAAGACATGGTGATGAAAGCATTGCCCGCTTGTCGGAGTCCTTCCCCCCAAAAAAAGGCCAGTTGAGCCCGAGGAAATCCAAGGAACAACAACATTCAAAATTCAGGTAGTCAAAGGACAAGAAACACAACTTCTAGCTTGGTGAATGGTGGTGAGCCGCCCCCCAGTGCAGTTGCCCACCTCCAAGTTGTTCAAGACCTCAAGAGATTGGTAGTACCTTGGTATGCCCAGCTTCCATGGTACCTGGCCCACTCCAAAGTTGAACTTCCAAGTTATTTGTGCAAAGGTCATGAAGTTGCAACGTAACATCACACTTCTTGGACTTATAAGAATCCTCTGGTTCCTCCAATCAGTTGTGCACACCTTCACCGACTGAAGCACATGACATCTCTCAAGAAACCATAGCAGCCAGTGATCCCAAACCCAACCTGTTAAGCCTTCCGCAAACCAGCAGCAAAAAACCAATCCGGGCATTGGTCTGTGTAATCAATGCTCCCAAACCAACACCAAAGCCAAACGGTTCAAATCATCTTATCTGCACTAGCCACCCAAGGTGCATTGGAGGAAATTCATCCAGCTCCGCTCTTGGATACTCACACTGAGTAGCCTTGATTTAACACTCCTCGATTGCAAACACTTGGAATGCCACACCTTCAGTCCTCCCCTGAAAAATATGGATGGCCTGCCGCGACTTGCCGCTTGAAACAAATATCTCCTTGGCAGGCATATCTGCCCGCCTCAGCCCCCCCTCTGTTTCAGGACCCCAGCCCAAGGTTTCGGAAGGAGGCAGCAAGGCGATCCTAGGGCGAACCCCCAGTGCATGGGCGACCATTGCCATAACAAATGCTTGGCCTAGGAATGGGGCACACGATTCTCAAGCGAGGTGTGCTGCTGTGAAAGGAACACGCTCTGAAACAGGCCATCTCTGACCATCAATGGGCCGCAATAAGCCAGCACTTTTCCAGCGGTTCATTAACAATCATTCTCCGGCAAATCACTTTGGAAAATGAAATAGAGCTGGTGTTCCCATATCAACATAGCAAGTTGAACTTCCAAGGTCATTACAGGGTCATTACTGTAGTTCTTAGATCAATCACATCGATATTGGCCTCATGGGGCGGACGGTACCCTGATCTCTGACAATGGTAGCGAATCAGCACCAACAATCACCAAGGGGAATTAATAAAGGGTCCTAAGCACCAACAGAAACCAGAGATGGGTAAGCAACAGCAACCCAACAGGGCTCGGAAAAAAAATGTGCCGCTTGAGATCACGATTTCTATTGGTGAGCCCTGCAAGCAACAACAACCATTTGCAGTTGGAAAACCCTTGATCACGATCCCGGCCCCTAACCACCTGAACAAGTCTTTCCGGAAAACAGTCTGCTGATAACGTGGATGTTTGTAATCAGAAGCCACCCTGAGGCTTGCCCCCTTTATACAGCCACCAGGAGTTTACAGCGAAAAAATAGGCATTTACGAGCACCGGCCAGACCCACCATCATCACCGCAGCAGTGCAGCGCTTCGCTGCAGCTTCGTGGCATAATCCAAGGGAGAAGCTAAGTTGGCGTGACCGTTCAACCTGGGCGCTGGTAGGTTGCTTAGTCGTTGCATGGCATGCCGCGTAGCATGCCGGCAATCTTTCCGGTGGACTGGGGGTTGGTCGTTGGGTCTAAGGTGCAAGCCTGCATTGAAACAAATAATTAAATACAATGGGTTGGGGGAATTTCCTTGGTTTTCCAAAAGATCTAAAACTACACACCCCATGTTGCGGCTCTTGTGGGATGGTGCCTCGTGTGGGTGGTAGTTTTGGATATTTTGGAAGTTGCTTGGTTGTTCAAAAGATTAAATTCAGGTACTCAGAATGTTTTTGGCACAGAATTGATGGCAATGGTGTTGCCATGCTATTGGCAATGTCAAAAATGGTGTGTCTTGGGCATATAGACGAGTCGATTTTAACATGATTTTATGTCATTGTGTCTATATGATAGTATATCAACGATGATCTATGATGTCGTGCATCTCTCTCTCTCCCCCTTCCCCCTCTCGCCATGCCCAAACGATGGGGCTCAAGTCGTTTACAGCAACAACCATTCATCAACCCGCTGGCGACCGATGTTGGTCATCAACCTCTGTTAGCGAGTCACTTCACCATCAACCAAAGCTTCACCACGAGTACGCGTCACCCATCACTGGAAGACCCAAGCTCCACCATGATTCACCGCCACCTCCCCAACCCACCAACTCACCCCGTGGGTCATGGCCCCTGAGGTGGTCCACCAGCTCACGCGCTTGGCGATCTTCTCGTCTTCCGCCTAGGAGCACCCTTCGGCTTCCCAGCTGGTTGACCACGCGTGGTCGTGGCCATACCTAGCCGAGTCATGCTGGCTCATGCTGGCTCATGCTGGTTGGCTGCCGAGGAATGGTGAGTAGAATGCTTGATGTTTCTGGTTGTTGCTGCCTAGCTGCTTAGTCAGGGGATGATCGAGAGTCCAGGTGACATACTGGGGCCCTGGTTCATGTTTCACGTGGAGTTCGCCAACCAATCACGACATCTGCGCTGTCCTTGAAACCCCCAAGCTACAGCAGCTAGCAGCCCGACCAAGGTCCCGACACTGGCAGGCGGTGGTCGTGGGGCTGGGGGCCTCAAGAGCTGGTCTCAGGGACTGACCCTGGCCAACCAGTGCCCACCATGAATCTCGTAGCCATCTATCATGACTATTCTCATTTCCTGTTCGTCACGTAACCTCTAGTAGTAGGAAACCAACTCCAGTCACAACAATGGTGGAAACCTGCTGGTTGCCTATTATACCGAGGTTACAACAATGGTGGAATCCCGCTGGTTACCTAATATACTGATCATTATTATAACGTTGATTTGTCCTGTTTCGTTCATTTTCGTTCTAGTTTGGGTACTCCAACTGTTCAACTACCCAAGTCAGGTGGTTGCTGGTCCCCCAGCCGGTTTCCGGGTCACCTGTTATGACCATGGGATAGCAACCCCAAGGAATTAACTGGCTGGTGGTTTCCAACCCTATGACAAATATTATATAGTCAACCAGCCATTTGTCAACACTTGCTAGGGAAAATAAAAAACATGTTTGAAACCACCAACCAGTAGTTGTTTAATCATTTTTGTTGCTTATCTTGGTGGCTTATAGATCCCTTGCTAAAAATATAATTTTAGTGGTTATATGGTAAACCAATCCTATCCCAAAAACACTAAAAACCTAAGAATTCGTGGGTATAATCCATCCAGTTATTATCCTCTATCAAGTTAATACTTGGATGTGCACCTGGGCTTATAACCATGGTTATACACCCTATAAGGTAGCTTATAACCCCTAGAAACCATGGTTAGCCAGCACTTACTAAGTGGGGGTGCACATCCAAGTAATATCCCCAGTTGAAACCACCCAACTGTTAAGTATTCCAACCACTGGTTGGATGGTTGCTGGTTGCAGAAAGCATCGCCAGCCACGACTCGAAAAACGATCCGTTCAGGCACCATTGATCGCTTTGACCATGAAGTTTTGCCAAGCATTATTGACCAGGAACAACGCATGGCTAAGGGTCAATATTAACCAGCAAAAATGGGTGATAATAAGCAGCACACCTATAGCGAAAACAATGGTCAATGATAGGGGAACCAGGGGTACGGGGTTTTGACCAACAGCCATATGACACCATCACATGATAACTGATAACCATGAATTAACATATCATTAGCCACCATTCTTTCCCACGCCAGCATCGCCATCAACACAACTTGTGTTCAACACCTCTCTGAACCACTAATCGTTGATACCACGGTCTTCTAAACCATCTGTTTAACCAGGACTGATTCCAACCAGTACTGAGCATTCATGACAATGATATGAAGCACTCCGAAGCATCATAATGCAGGGCAACACGAACCCATAGGAATCATAACCGTCACTCAACCACTATATTGGTAGGTGTGCCCTCTGCGTCACCTTACCCAAGCACTTCCCAAACAGGTCGGGTGGAATCCACCCACCAAACACGTGACCGAGTTGCGGGGGCTCTGGAACCTGAGGATGCGTGAAAAATGGTGGTGTGGTTGGTGGTTGAAGCACCCTGTCATGAAAAACGTGCGCAAGTCAACCATAGCTGTCAATACATTTGGGGAAACAAAATATGTATCAAACTACCAACCAAGGGTTGGTTATGCTCAGGCTGCTGTGACGACATTGTCGAAAAAAGGGGTTAGTTATGATTCGAAAAAAGGGGTTAGTTATGATTCGAAAAAAAGGGGTTAGTTCTGATTAGTTGATGGTTGATGGTAATTCGTCGAACAGTTGGGATCTACTACACTTTTTTGGATACTGACCGATGGCTTCTGGACAGCAAGGTGGCCGAAAGGTCTGGGCATTGCTGTGCCTGGGGCTGGAGTGCCCTGGTTGGATAGATCCCATGGGTCAGCCAAGCATGGGTTGAACACCAACTTTTGAGCTCGATTTTCGTACATGCTAGGTTTCCATGGAGTGGTACCTGGGGCCTGTTAATTGAAGTTAGTTCACAAGGGTGACTAGCATGCTGATGGTAGATATCACTGTACTAAACGGCGGGGTATAAACACAAACTTATAACAAGGGGATCTGACTCTGTAGCGATTCGGCAGGAGCCACGTGGCCACCTAGTTCCCGAATCGCAGCCAGCATACGCATTCCCATGGCTAGCTGCTCCAGCATACAAACCTTGCACCAACGAATTCTCCATCACCATTATACCATTCATCACGACGATGACTGTGAGCGATCATAAAAGTAGCCATTATTGATCCTTAATCATTAGCAACCAGGCTATCTTTAATGACCATTGGCGGACATACGTCTGCCCAGGCCCAAATTATGTATGTGATATCCAGGCTCCCTTCCCCAGTGTCCAAAATGAATGATTTGGGGGTACCCCTATGGCTTGAGAAGCACCCCCATACTGCCTATACTTACAAACAGGTTTCCATGTATCTTTTGAGACCTGGCTGTGGGTCAAAACCCCGTACCCCTGGTTCCCCTATCATTCACCATTGGTTCCCTTATTATTGGTTGGTCATTATAAGCCATTATTGATGGTTAATATTGACCCATAGCCACCTCAACCCTACCAAACCAGTACCCAAAGAAACAAAATGCAAAAACCTGGATGTGCCATCTCCAGTGTGCAAATAACTGGTTCAACATGAGTGGAGGGCTTCACCGACCATTTGGGTCTGCAAAAATCCCAGGGAAGCCTAACTGTTTAAGTACTACCCAATGGGGTGACAATCCCCTGGTGTTTGTTAATTGCAATGAAGCTATTGACCACACCTGTTGGCGCTTTTGGGTGGTTCTTAGTCCTTCGAGGAAAAAAACCATTCTCACCCATTGTGGCACGGAGACATTTAAGTGATCACCGACCAACCACAATGACCATGAACGAACCATGATCGTTGTCAACCAGTATGGCTCGTAATAATCATCAGCCACTATCAATCATCATGATCAATTGCTTTATGCTGCCTCATGCGACTGATTCTATTAAAATGGCTCCATCATTGTAAGCCCTTCTCAATCACCCATAAACTATAAACACTTATTTAGTTTAGTCTCCATCAGTCATCATCGTCAATCTGACCCGGTTAACCGTTAATTCACCATAATTCATCTACATAAAGTAAATAAACCCCATATTCGCCATTCTTACAGTGACCATCACAGCATTATTGAAGAACCTTTTTGAAAGCATTGCTAGAAGCAATTGTAAATGGAATTGGTTCATCACCAGATTTGATTTGTATTGGGTTGTGCCTATTCAATCCCAGCAGACGTCCCCAAAAAACCAATCACCTATTATCAAGCATTAATTGGTCAACAACCAATATCACCAATTCACCCACTAGTTTACTTAACATGAGTCATTTATCCACTGATTTACTTAACATGGGTGTTCACCATCAGTTCTCACCATAAATTCTCACCATTAGCATGGATCACCACTGAACATGAATCACAATAAGTCCTCACCGTGACTATCATGTGGTGAACGGCCACCCCCCCCATCAGTTCTCACCATAGGTTCTCACCATGGGCTCACATCCCCAACCACAGCTACCCACCCTGGAAGCCACCCCGGTGCACCTTGGACTCGTTCCTCCAGTGGTCGTTGCTGTAGCCTCGACCGCCCTTGTCCATGACCCGCTGAGCCTGGGCGGCACAACAAGAAGCAACGGCTATGGTGGATAGGGACATTGAATGATGGCTGGATGATGGCTGGATGATGGGTTAATGATGGCTGGATGATGGGTGATGGTGGGTGAATGATGTCTGAATGATGGGCAAACTTTTAGGGTTTGATGGCTGAATGATGAGTGCTTTTGTATGGTTGATGGTTCATATCAGCTATGTTCAAACCACTTTTGCTGGTAAATGATGGCAAATGATGGTGAATTGATGGTTTATGATGATGGACTATAATGGTTGATGAATGGTTAAGCATGCTTTGTTTTACCGGCAATTACCTTCCTTTGAGGAAGGCAGTCAGGCCAAGGCGTTCTTCGTACACAAGCAGCCTCCCATCAGCAGATTTCGTGCCTCATCAGTGCCGACACATGTCAAATCTGCTTGCATCATCTGTTGAAGGCTCATGCCAATAAAACAACAAACTGGGGAAAATCAGTTGCCATGGAAACCCCACATTAGTGGTCCACAACTGAGTACAATCTTTTAAACCTAGGCCCAACCGCGACTTTGCCGCTGGGGCTAATTGACAGGCCAGGACAACCCCGGCACACATGGCGTCATGCTGCAGGTAGTGGTCCCGGAGCTGCAAAGAACCACGCCCAAATCCATAGCATTGCCATGCTACAGAAATATATTGAACCGCCTGCAGGGTGAGGAAGCCAAGATGTCAGTCCCAAGTGGAAGAAGTTGCCTCCCAAGGTCAGTGAAGTGATGCAAGTCGAGACCATCAATGTGGCCATGTGATCCAAGCACCGAGGTTGAAAGCGAGTACGCATTCTCCGTGCCAAAATCAGTGACAGCGCAAAGAATGCTGGAAAGGCGAAAAGCCACCAACCAAAGCCAATGAGTGTCAAATTCAATGCCTCCAGCCACGCTCCCGCTCGTAGGCGCGGGGAGATCATATCCATGAACCCCCACAGTAGTGGCAATGAACTTGCCAAAACCCAACGGTATGGGAAAAGCTTGCCGCCCAACTGCCGGTGGAGAATGGATCTGACGGAAGACCTGGTTACTTCTTGGAAGTCACTCACCGATCCGAACCAGTTTCTGATACACCTGGAAATGATCTCGCGATCGCAGAGCATCTTGTTCGACGCGCAAGTCCCAATTGTGCAACAATGGCATTTTGCGCTTGCGACTTCGAAACTGGAAAGTTGACCCAGCAAGACCTCCACATTGCGATAATGGTCTCGTAAAGATGCTGCTGCCAAAGAGAAAAATATCATGCGAATGATGAAGACCATCAGCGGCACTGGGAGAGTCAGATTCCAGAACGACCCCGTTAGACTCATCACCAAGACCCACACAAGTACGGAAAGCCAGAGGCCGAAAAAGATTCCAAACAAGCAAGGTGCCATGACCATGGGCCGAACAAGCAAGGTCTCTTCATGCTGCCCATGGCTTTTCAAAAAAGCGGCCAGCTCAAAGACGCACCAAAGCCGAGATGTGTACGTGTCGTCCCAAAGTAAAAGAAAGTTGCTGGAATTCTTCAAGAAAGCCCCCAAGCTCAGCAAAGCCTGCGCTTTCTTGCTCGCATTCCTTTGGTGAATGCAAATGCAGTCCAAGAAGATTGAACGCTTTGAACGCCACAGCAAGAAAACACAAATGCTCACCGTAGAGCCAACCACCAGGGACCATGGTCCAGAAACAAAGGTTGCTTCCAGATCTCTTTTCATTGCACCCTCGGGGTGGTGCAGAGTGCCCGGCAACAAAGCCATGCTGTGCAATATGAACATCACAAGGCCCGCTACTATCCCAGCAACTGCGGCAGCAGGACCATTGTAGCGCATGAACAGCAGCAGTATCTTGGTCCTTGCTTGCCCGTGCCAACTATGACTCCAAAAGTCCTGGATGGACTCAACAGGCACATTCTTCTTGTAGAGCTCACTGGCATTGGTTTCTATCATGAGTGGCTGCCTCAATGCCAATGCGCCCCATGCCAAGGCAACATGGGCTCTTGTAGAACGAAGGGTTTCCTTGTCAAAGGGCTGCATCTTGCCCATTGCTTGCGCCATTCTCTCTGCCTTCTTCGCGTCGGACATCGCATCTTCGACAGCTGTGCACTCTGTCGGGGTCAAGCCTTCATCTTCCACCCCCTCGTTGACATCTTCCATGGCGGATGTGGGAGAGAAAAGCAGGCGTCCGGCCAAGCTTCACAATGGTTAATCGTGGTAAGCATGGTAGCTATATCTATAGCTATATCACATGTGGTTACTCATGGTTGGCAGCAGTGATCACTATTTGCATTGCATGGCCCTCATTTTTCCAGTGCTTGACTCCACTCAACAATAGGGGGCCAATGGGGGCCACCTGCAAACACGGCGGGGGGTCGCTTGAAATATGCTGGGCACAGCAACCATCCAAGAAGCATGGGAGATCGGTCGCCGGCCTAAAACCGCTGAAACTCAGTCAAACTCATCCAAGACAAGCTGTGAATCAGTAGTATCATAGCTCACCATCTGATGACTTGAAGCCACTGGGTCGATGATTATCAAATACAATCAACACATGAAACTTCACACCATAGATGCTGCTTTTTCTCCCAGATTTGCCAAGAACCACACTCAAAATTGCGGACCTTATTTTTGACCGTTGGGGATGCAAAATGCATGGAACTTGTGTCCAGTCAGATCAAGAGTACACCACCGATCAAAGGGGATATTAGACCGTGCAATACGGTGCATCTAGGTGCTGACGAAGGTCCATCTGCAAGGCAAATGCTGTTCCCATGTTCCAACGTCAAAGGAAAGAAATCCGCACAAAGCGGTTTAGAAATTGCCTCAATTTTAACATAAAAAAGAGCCACGTTTGCTGCCATAGTCGGAGGAGACCAAATTGCACTGAGACAAATCTAACGCTACAACAAAACTAGCGACATACATACATGGTGGTGCTTCTCAAACTTTAGATTAACCATTTAGTACACAAACCAGTTTTGGGTCCCCTATTTTGAGAAGCATCCACATGTGTGCAAAGGGTCCTTTTGACACAGAATGTTACAAATACAAATAGTGCAATTCTTGGCTCCCATGTAGAATCAACCAACTGAAGAAATCTTGCATTCATCCATATCGGATGTATCCCTCCGCAACTTTGCACGTGGGGATGTCAGCTGTAAAAAGTGCAACTAAAAAGCGCCGTTCTATGTCAATTCCTGTTTCCATTTCCTCAACCTCCACCTTGCAAAGCAACTGTCGTCCAACGGGTGAAGCAAGTGGTTGCACCACAGAAAAATAATGCTCCACAGCTTTCCCCGACAGGACTCCATTCTGAAAATTCTTCTCCACCCACAAGCAGATTACCTCCTCAAGAAGTGTATATCCAGCCGACAACCTGAGATGACCTTTCGAATCAAAATCGGCGGCTCGAGCACGGAAGTGAATCATGTCAGCATCTGCAAGAAGAGGTTCCTGCAACTCTGATGACTTGAAGTATGACGATGATGTTCCCGTGGCTTCTCTTTCTCGAAGTTCCCGAAGTTTGGAAAGTTGACTGATCTCCAAAGTGCCCACAATGGTGGGAACAGCTAAGAGGCCATAGCCCAACAACATGGAAATGAAGGCGAAGACTTTGCCCATCCACGTCTGTGGTACTAGGTCGCCGTAGCCCACCGTGGTCAAAGTGACAGCGGCCCACCACATACCAACGGGGATCGAGTTGAAGGGGGAGTCTGGATTGCCAAACCTTTCAGCTGCATATAAACCTTGGTAAGGCAACTAGGTCCTGTGCCAACCGTGTTTCGTCATGGCATATCATGGCATTATGATTTGGTTGGTAGTTGAAATCTATCCCTAGGTGGTAACTAGATCATACTAGATCGCTTGCCAACAGTTTAATTCAGAGGGCAAAGGGTAAACCAAACCAATCCCAAAGACGGTAAAAACTAAAGTTAGCGACTGTAAGCCACCCAGAAACATGTGCCCAGAATCAGAACCACGGTCAAGACAGCAAAGAGAAACACCACAATCATGCGAAGCTCTTGATGAAGTGCCAAAGTGAGTGTCTGGTACTCTTTGACGAACTGGAGAAGTTTCAAGACACGGAGCATGCGAAAGCAAGACAGCACTTGAAAGGTGTGAGTCTGAGGAAAGGTGCCTGGCTTCGTGTGGAAATTGAAGGCCGGCAGCTTGGCCACAAATCTTTCATACAAAGTAGGGATGGCAACGATGCACACGAGCAAGTCAATCACTCCCAAGAAGGAAGTTGCATATGCACAACATCTCTTTCTGTGCACGAAAAGCCGCAGAAAATATTCGAAGAAGAAAAATGTGGATGCAATCACTTCGATATCCGTAAAAACCGCAATGAGCCCAGTGTTTTGATCGAAGCCAGGGAGTGAAAGCAAAACTGTTCCCAAAACACTGGACACCACCAAAATGCTGGAAAGGATGTTCAGGGTCAGCCATCCACATTTGACTTGTTTCCCTTTTGAAAGGAAACGATCTGCAGTGGGAATCTTCCTTGGTGGCTTTCAGATCCCTTGCTCAAAGTCTCACTGTTAGTGGCCAAAAATGGTAAATCAATCCCCAAAAAAAGCTCAAAAAAGCAAAGGTAGTAGCTATCTGGTTGGTGGTTTCAACCCCTAAAAAATGTTTGAAACCACCAACCAGCCATAGTCAACCCAGCTTCAAGATAGTGAGTGCTTCGGTGCAGGTGTCTTCTGAGCTCGTCTCATCCCCGGAGCTGGCCCCCGGCTCTCCGCTTTCCAACCTGGCGGATTTGGGCGTGGCCACTTTCGGGGACGCCGCCATCACCGGCCGGCGCCGGATCGATCCTGGATCGCGCCGGTCAGTGACTCTGCAGCCGAAACGGGACCCACGTTTCGGGACCGTTGCCACGCACCAAACTTTTCGAGAACAGCAGGAACAACAACCGCTGCTACCACTGCTATGAGCAAGTATTCCGAATTCTTGGATGATCGCTTACTCATGTTTACTGGTTGGTGGCTGAACCAGCCCTTGGAAAGCTCGTCAGTCAGCCAGCCAACCGTTTGTTAATACCAGGGAAATAAGAAATGTCAATTACACCACCAACGAGTTTAGATCCAATCAACTTGTGCCTATTGTTACTTATTATCCCCTATGATTCATCATTCTTAATGTGGTGGTTTCTCAAAATAGGGGACCCCCCAAGTCATCCTTTATGCACCAGTCATAAACCAACCTTTTTTGGGGTCTCCTATTTTGAGAAACACCCATCCAGTTGGTATATCAACCCTGGTGATCAGTTGTGACTCGCCAGGAATCTCTGAGCATCCGCGCTGCTCTGATGACATAGCTGTTCGGGTCCCGGACCTGACGTTGGACCAAGCAACGAGCCGAAACCAACAACCAACCGGCACGGTTGGAAGCCATAAAAATGGATATCTGGTTGGTGGTTTCAACCCATGGTTATATAAGTAGTGGTTAACTGGTGGTTAAGAATGGTTATATATGGTTATAGTGGTTGATAATGATCACTATCTGGTTGGTGGTTTCAACCCCTATGAAAAATATTGGTCAACCAACCATTTGTTAATAATTACTACGGGAAATGAAAAAAATAAAACCACCAGCCAGTCTAAAGTAAAATGGATGCCCTCCGGTAAACTAAGCTGGCAATTCGTGAAACCCTGGAAACAATACCAATAAATGGTGGATTTTCCATTGCCAGGTTAGTGAACCAAAGGGTATCTAAAGTGATATTTCCCCAGATAGCTGGAAGCTGTAGGGGTTCTTACTTCCCACAGAAAGGGTTACTGTCGGCGAACTTTCTGGCTGCAGGTGCTGTCGGCAGGTGCTGTTGGCAGGTGCTGTCGGCAGGTGCTGTCGGCGGGTGCTGCTGGCAGGTGCTGTCGGCAGGTGCTGTTGGCAGGTACTGTTGGCAGGTGCTGTTGGCAGGTGTCGGCGTAAATGTGCAGGAAGGTGCTATTACCAGGTGCTGTTAGCAGGTGCTGTCGGCAGGTGCTGTCGGCAGGTGCTGTTGGCAGGTGCTGTTGCCAGGTGTCGGCGTAAATGTGCAGGAAGGTGCTGTTGCCAGGTGCTGTCAGCTGGTGCTGTCGGCAGGTGCTGTTGCCAGGTGTTGTCGGCAGGTGCTGTTGGCAGGTGCTGTCGGCAGGTGCTGTCGGCAAGAGTTGCTGGCAGGTGGTGTTGGCAGATGCTGTTGGCAGGTGGCGGCGCAAATGTGCAGGAAGGTGCTGTTGCCAGGTGCTGCTGGCAGGT
>VSDK01010049.1:108741-119626 GCA_009767595.1 Symbiodinium kawagutii
GCTGTCGGCAGGTGCTGTTGGCAGGTGCTGTCGGCAGGTGCTGTCGGCAGGTGCTGTTGCCAGGTGCTGTCGGCAGGTGCTGTTGGCTAGTGAGTCAAGAATAGTTTTTTATTTTCAATTACGGGCAATAGTTTGTTATGCGCCGACCAAAACAAAATCGAGCGTAATGGATTATGCTGCCACAAAATGCATTCTTGGAGAATGGTTGCAAGCCCCAAAAAGAAGTTCCAAGGAGAAAGAAGAATTCTATTCCAAGGAGAAAGAAGAGTTCTGTTCCAAGGAGACGGAAAGAATTTTATTCTAAGGAGAAAGAAGAGTTCTGTTCCAAGGAGGGCGAAGACTTATATTCCAAGGAGAGGAAAGAGTTCTGTTCCAAGGAGAAGGAAAAATTTTATCCCAAGGAGGAAAAAAATCTGTTCTAAGGAGAAAAAACCTCTGTGTTCTAAGAGAGAAGAAGAGTTCTGTTCCAAGGAGGGCGAAGACTTATATTCCAAGGAGAGGAAAGAGTTCTGTTCCAAGGAGGGCGAAGACTTATATTCCAAGGAGAGGAAAGAGTTCTGTTCCAAGGAGGGCGAAGACTTATATTCCAAGGAGAGGAAAGAGTTCTGTTCCAAGGAGGGCGAAGACTTATATTCCAAGGAGAGGAGAGAGAGTTCTGTTCAAAGGAGAGAAAGGAGTTCTGTTTGGAGGAGAAGGAAGGGTTCCGTTCCAAGGAGAAAAAGAATTCTGTTCCAAGGAGAAGGAAAAATTTTATCCCAAGGAGGAAAAAAATCTGTTCTAAGGAGAAAAAACCTCTGTGTTCTAAGAGAGAAGAAGAGTTCTGTTCCAAGGAGAAAGAAGAGTTCCATTCCAAGGTGAAAGAAGAGTTTTGTTCCAAGGAGAAAGAAGAGTTCTATTCCAGGGAGAAAGCAGAGTCCTATATCAAGGAGAAGGAAGAATTTGGTTCCAAGGACCAACGAGAATTCTAGTCTGAGGAGACAGAATAATTAGGAGAAACGAGTCTCTATCCCAAGCTGAAACGAGACTTCTAGTCCAAGGAGAAAAAAGACTTTTGTTCGAAGGAAAAAAAAATGGTTCGGTTCCAAGGAGAACGAACAATTCTGTTCGTACCGATGCCCATAATTCGTTATTTCCCCCGATGTTACGTTATTTCCGGTCGTGGATTCCAGAATTTACCGACGACCCAAGAAATAAATTAAATGGACCAGAAAAGATACCGTAATAACCGTTCAAATGCCAAACTCTATCTGGGGTCTATGCCTGTGTAATTACTTTTTCGAATCGATATCCATGAATAGTTAATCATACCGTAGCAGCCTTTTATGGATGTACTTATGGACATTCACAGTACTCTATGACATTTCATGATCAAAGATATGATCAAGGTGCACAGTAAGTGAGAGAGATGAATCGCAAGCACAGTGCTGCCCAATGAGTACCAACTGACGCACATGGAAGAGAAAAATGAGTTGTAGATTTAGTTGATTCTACTTGATCCGCCTTGCAACATGCTAAGCCAAGTGGCCAAAGCGCAACAGAGAAGAACAGAAAATGCAAAGTCCAGGTATGGTCTCTGAGATAACGACTGGTTAGTGGTGAGGTTCTCCATCCCCAAGAAATTTGTTGACTAACCAGTCATCCCAAGCATTATGGACAATCTAAAGCATGTCAACCGAACCACCAGCCAATAGTTGCTTAACCATTTATTGCTGGTTTCTATCCTGCATGATTAATCACTGGCTGCTTGTTGAACCACCCCTATGAAAAAATATCAGTCAACCAACCAACAATAGTTGTTACATAACGCTAGGAAGACATGCCAATCAAACCACCAGCCAGTAGGTGTTTAACCATTTTTGTTGACGATTATCCATGTTTTTCCCCTATCATTAATCATTCTTAATCCATACAACCCCTGGTAATTAGTTCCAATCATTAACTAATCAAGTTAACCACGATTCTGGCTTTAACCTATTATTGCCCACTATTAAATAATCAGAATCATACCAATCATAAGCCATAACCAATCATTAACCCCTGGTGACTAGTTCCAATCAGTCAATTGGATGCTTGAACCCACTACTGGTAGCCATCAGGTAGTTCAGTTCAGCCACCAGTTGAGTTAAAGCATCCATTTCTCTCTCTCTCTCTCTATCTCTCTCTCCATCGCCTTCAGATCTGCCTCAGCCTAGCTGAGGGGCGAGACAAAGGCAGTTGCGGCTTGGACTGCCAAGTTTTCAGATGAAACAAACATCAGGCAGCTACTCAGGCAGCAGGTATCACAGCATCCATTGGTAGCCATCATTTTTAACATGGCTTTAACCCACTAACCAATTAGATGGTTAAAGCATCCAGTTACCATCATCCATTGGTAGCCATCCATTTTTAACATGGTTGATTGGTATCACAGCATTCATTGGTAACTGGATGCTTTAACCCACTAACCATCAACCATGGCTTCTTCCAGGATCGGCCTCGTTGGCGCTTTCCTCCAAGCGCCTGCGTGGCCAAATGACCATGGATGACCATGGATGACCATGGATGACCATGGGTATGAGGATATGGCTTTGGGTCAAAACCCTTGGAGAGTTTCATGCATCTGGTAGAAGTTTTCGTGGAGACTGTTATCGCCTAGCGACTAAGATGCTCATCCCACTATGCCATGCTGTGATCCCTGTTCCATTGGTTGAAGATTCTGCTTTCCAGGTTAGAATTTCCAATTTTGCCCGGTGTAGATTTCGGAATTATGCGCACAGGGCCAGATGTCGTAAGATATCCAACGAGTCGCAAGGTGATCTGTGATAATTCGATTTCCTGCTGGAATCGGCAATTCATGTATGACCTAGCGTTGGCACTTTTGTCATGAACCTGCTTCGGCTACACCTTCGGGTCGGGTCGGGCCGCAGAGGACGGTGCCGGCTTTGGGTCAAAACCCTGTACCCCTGGTTCCCCCATCATTAACCATTGTTTTCCCTATAGTTTTGTTGGTTATTATCCACCGTTTTTGATAGTTAAATTTAATATTGACCCATAGCCATATTGAATGGGGGACGGTACCAGCGAAAGAACCAACCAAACGAGCCACCAGAGCGTTTTCCCGGTTGGTGGTTGAACCACCCCTGTGAAGAATGTTGGTTAACCAACCATTTGTTAACACTAGGGAAATTGAAAAATGTGGCTATGGGTCAATATTAACCAACCATAATAGGGGATAATGACCAACCATTTTATAGGGGACCAACGGGTGAATGATAGGGAACCAGGGGTACGGGGCTTTGACAATCCAACAACCAGCCAGTGACTGGCGGTGAGGCTTGGCTGCTGGCTTGGCAGTTGAGGCTCTGGCCTGAGAATCTCTCCAGCATCTTGAGTTTCGATGCTCAACAGGGCCTGTGAGACCTGACGCTGGTGCGTCCATGTCCACCCCAAAACGGGTGGTGTTTCAACTCGCCAGCTTGGCTGAACCTGGGGAACCTCACAGCAAGACACAATACTGGAGCTTAAACAAACATGTGGCTATGGGTCAAGCAGTTAATCAACCAACGAATGGGGGATTTCCACCAACAATAATAGGGAAAACAGCCTGATTAATGATAGGGGAACCAGGGGTACGGGGTTTTGACCCACAGCCATGTTCGAACATCTATGATGATCAATTTGTTCACAAATTTTCAAGTTTATTGCCACGATGTGCCCGCAGCACATCGTGAGATTCACCAGCCTAGGCTTTCCAGCATTTCACCAGCCCAGACACATGCTAATTCAAGACCCTGAATCCTGGTCCAAAAGGCAGCACAGTACACTGCTCAATCTGATTGTAAAGGCAGCATCGTGTACTTAACTGTAACTCTAACTCATCCCAAAAAGATCAACAATCTGTGCCCTCGATTGCGTAGATGAAGCAACTGCAAATACATGGCCGAGCTCATCCCTGGAACTGACCCAAGCCAAGGAGAAGCCGGGCTGAACTCGGGAACCCACTAGGGTGGTGGTGGTGGTTTCTGCAACCTCAGTAGCCAGGGCTTAGCGGTTCGATCGACCAACTTACCAACCATGGTTCTTCCTCTTCGGGATCATGTAGGCAGGTCCCAACCAACCATGTTGATCCAGGTAGCAGGTCACTGGATCCCCACCTGGTCATAATCCAAGGATGCATTGAGAGGAACCTGCAACAGCCGGGCTGTTGGCGGCGCAGGGTCATGGCGCCGACTTGGCAAGTGGAGAAAACCTGAAATCAACAAACTCTTGATCTGTTACACCTAAACAAACTCTTGATCTGTTACATTACACCTAAAAAACCCTATAAACTGCAAACATTAATCCATGGGGGCGACATCCTGACGAGTGGCCCTTCAAAATGTCGAATCATAAGCCCATCTTGGATCTTCCCAAATGGATTACTGGGCTCTCTGCCAAAATGAAAGATGTCATGCGATGTCCGACCATGCATTTGGTATGTCTAAAACGAAACTTTGATGGAAACATGCAAATGGCTTCATGGCTTCAAAGGTCCAATTACCTCCAATTAGATCTCTAGACTACCTATATATACCTATATAGTATCCATGTACTACCAATATCCATATACTCACTGACTCATTAGGCATTTTGGCTTCTGCTCTGCATGAACTTTCCCGCAGCCACCTCGCGGTTCAACCAAACAATGTGCGCCTGGGTCGTGCCACACGGTGGCTTTGTGATGAGAAACACTGTTACGATTGGGCTCAGGTATCATGACCATTGGGTTGATGGGAGTCTACAGATCTCGGCTTTAACTCATGAACTATGAACTGATTTTGGGTTTCTGCAGATGGGGTTCGGACTTGCAAGGCTTGCGTGATCTTACGTGTGCACGATGCTTATGCTTGCGGTTCATGATGTGCTGGGAAGACTCGTTTCAATGGAGCCCGTGGGAAATTGCGGTCAGCCCAGAACAGGGCCCCCTGCACGCAACTGCTTGTCCAAAGGCTCGTCCCTGTAATCCTGGGTCTGCAGTCAAGAACCGGTCCATTAGCATCTAGTGGTACCCTAGAAACCAACTCAGCTAACTGCGGAGGTACCGCTGCATAGGGGTACGGATAGGGTCAATGCTGGAGTCGCTTGCCCTTGGAAATGACCCCGACGACCTGTTTAGACGTGCCACGGCCCTGCATCTGACCGCGTCCTGCTTCTGATTCTTGCCGCTGTGTTTGGGTTCTGGAGCCACGCCCTCATGCTGGAGGCCTTGGTCAGACTGGGAGGGCTCTGAGCTGCTTCTGTGCTTTGCGGCAGGAAGGGGGGATGTGATGTGATTGGAATCTGAGAGAATTTTCGTTACATGTATGATCATGTATGCATATACAGTGCAGTCAACAAGACAGTCATGAACGTGGTTTGGGCACATCAAAATTCCAAAACAGTCCATGCAAGTGCAAGGACCCATTTGGAGCATTCGATCTCCATTGTAGGGATGGCACTGCCCCCAAAGATTTCAAGCAACCCACCATGACTGCTTGCCCAGCCCAAACTCAGCTGCATGATCCAGGAAGATGAACAAAGTAACAAATCTTCGCCCAACACTTGGCACGGACCAGGCCTGACGGCTGTGGATCAGATCGTTTCGCTGTGAGCCAAAGCTATTCAGGGCCATTTGGCAACCCTTCGGATCGCCAGCCGCAGACCTTCCAAAACAGCCAGGTCTCGGGCGTTTTGCAGCACTGGCGATGTAGCCATTGGGATTCCGCACCTGGTGGTGCGGTGCTTTGAATCGCCACGGAAGCAGCAGGCAGTTGCGTATGTTGCGTCATCAAAGCAACCACCAGCATGAACAAAGGCAGCAGCTCAGCTGGTTCTGGTTGGCAAAGCTGCTGCATTTTTCTGTTGCATCATTTCTTATTGTGGATGGTTACCTGCTAAAATCAACCATCATTGGTCATCACTAATCAGCCATCCCATGGCCTGTTGACTTTCGGTGGCTCGGGAACCGTGATATATTTGCAAGTATCGATCAGAACTACTCAGCCACCAGTTTCGTTCATCAACTAATGCCTTTGCGAATCATTTTGATCACTCAATCTCGATGCTGTTCCCTTACCTGCCAATAGCATCTACATCATGACTGGCATCAACCATTATATATTGACACCATTCATTCTCGACCAATGGTCGTTGTACCCCAAACCATTCATCAGTATTGACCGCCACCGGCTTGTAGGTTCCAAATCCCCGGCAGAATCGCAAAGCATTGCAGCTTCCAAGAGATAACCAGCGCCAGCGGTTCGCAGCATATCTGATATAAGAGCGCAAGAAACACATGATGCAGCATATCATGCAGAGCTTGCTATATCCAGTGGAGACATCAAATACATGTTACATGATATCCCGTGGTGTTTTGCACTGGTTGGTGGTTGAAAAACCTCTCTGCAAAACATTGGGCCATGGATGTCAAAGGCAAAAATCATCTCAAATCCTGGGGGAAAATGAAAAATGTTAAAGGCAGCAAACAACATAGTCTTGCCTCCCGTTGTGGATGTGATTCTTCTTATATTAGCAGCTCTTCCCCGGTACTGTGGGTCACGCTTTCAACCATGATGGTTTGATGATTGAGCATCAGGCACGAGTCGTAGGTGCACTTGCACTTTGGCTTGCTGTTGTTGGTTATTCCAGGTTTCTGAACCATCATCTACCACCATCAACCATCACCAACCATCAAGCACCAGGACCTGGCTATTGGATGTTGGTTCTTGGTTGTGGGATCTTCCCAACTGGCACTGTGCCTCTGAGGCGTTCTCCTCTAAGGTCTTCAGAATCTTCATGACCTCGGGGCGGGGATCGATGAGGGGATGAGATGCGCGATGGGGGAGAGGCCAACCACAAGAGATCCCAGCCCTTTGGTGCGACCACTTGCTGCCTGGGGAAATGTTTCGATTAGTTGAGCACTCTGGGGGTGAATTTGATTTTCCGACTTGACTTTGCCTTGACTTTGCTTCAAGATTTCGGAAGACTTGTGCAACGCTCATTTTCAAAAGTGACAGCATCGATGAAATGGATGAAGCACTTATGCAAATGCCGATCCGTAACCACAAGGACAAATAAGGATAGTAAATCATCCAGATAGTTCATCCAAATAGTAAATCATCAAGATAGTAATTTGCATGCCTTATATATAAATCATCCAGATAGTAAACACGGGGCACCGCAAGGCACACAGGACCAAACCCACCAGAGGGGTTCCACGAGTTGCATGGCCACGACACATGACCGTCCCATGCCAACCCCCTGCTGCAACATTCTGGTAGTGCTAGATCCATAGGAACAAAACGCCGGTTTACCGTAAATACCTAGTGGTAGAGTGATCTATCACAAATATATATTGGGGTTTCTTCATGTGGATCTAACATTACGCACAGACGCCGTGGTTTGCCCGGAGGGCAAACCACGGCTGTTCCTATCAATTGAACATTGCTCGAAGAATCATTGAGAAACACTGGATATACGCAGTGACTTTGGGTTTTAGGGTTTAAGTTTAAGGGTTTAGGGTTTTAGGGTTTTAGGGTTTAGGGCTTAGGGCTTCTTGATTCTCAGAATTTCAAAACAACGGGCCTGCGCAGGGTTTTGAACAGTTGACAAGACTAACTTCTGGGCAGGTCTTGTGCATCCGGGCAAACCATGGAGTCTTGCCGTTACATTAGTCGTGATTGTGCTGCATGATGCGACGTGCCGAACGATGTGCATCCTGTTTGCAGTATGTGGATGCTATACTACCAGCCGAACATCGGATGCCCTAGATTCACAGGTTGAATCCCTCACGATCTACCAGCCCCGCATTCCGTCGCCCATGAGGGATTGCGGCCCCCCAGTTATAAGTTGGTCATTTGTTGCGCCGTGGAAAACAATACGAATGTGATATGTACCATCACTGGTGGTTACCCAGCTAAAAAACTAACTTAAATTAACCAACTGTGCCCCTTACAGGGTAGTTGTTTCCGGGAGGGTGGTTTGATACTTGGAAGGTACCAAACTCATGGACCCCTTTTTTGGCGATTTCTCGAGCACGCATCGACGTCAACACCGATCAACCATCAACACGCGCCAACAACGATCACGCAATTAACCATCATCAACCCTCAAGTAACCATGAACTGAAACAGGCTCATTAAGTGACCGCTATTTACCATCCGCTCACCACTCTTAACCATCATATTTACATAGTGGTTTCTTAGAATAGGGCACCACCCAATACCCAAATCATCCAATATTAATCATTTGATATCATGTGCATTAACAAACCAACCATTTTTTGGGTCCCCTATCTCAAGAAACCACCAAGTGATCATCGACAAAGTTGTACTCCTTGGTCGTAGCAATGGTGCTGTTGCTGTGCTGTTTTGTGAGAGCCCCTCATCACCACATAGGAGAGGAGTTGTTCAACCACTATTGTTGGTGATGATCCCCTATTATCAACCTTTACAACTACAATCCATTCCAAAACCAGTAGCAAAGGACTATTTATGATACTAGGGACAACTGCAAGATTTTCAGTAAACACCTTATAAACCATAGATAACCATAGTAATACACCATCCATTCTTGGGGGGTCCCTCTTTGGAGAAACCACCATTAAAACCAGCATTTATGATATTGAAATGAACAAACAAGCACCATCTCTGGTTTGTGGTTGAACCACCCCTGTGAAAAATATGCTCGTCAACCAACCATTTGTTAATAAGTACGTTTGGGAAAATAACCATGTCAATCAAACCACCAGCCAGATTAGCCACCACTACCCATCATCAACCATCAGTTAGCATCATGAACCATCATCAACCAGCTTCTTCACCAGCTTATATCTTTCATAACTGGTAGTTACCCTAGTTATAAGCCAACTTAGCTAACTAAGGGGGCCCACCGTGATATAGCCATAGTTAAGTGTCAATCAAACCACCAGCCAAATGATGTTTGCTCATCATTTCCCCACCCCATCATGGCCCATCTGTGATCGCCTCCGAAATGGGCCCAGAGCTCAGCAGGAGCTCACCCACCTAAAACAGCACGTTGCGGTGCATGAACGGATGGTCAAAGTGATGAACCAACGGATGGTGCTGATGGTTGAGGATGGTTGAAGGGATGGTGCATTTTTTTCGTAAGTGATGTGGAAACTGATGGTGGGTGGATAAGTGATGATTAGTGATGATTAGTGAAGCAAAGCTTCGTCATGACCATGCCTGTGGGTACCCTAAGGCACCCCTGACCGTGAAGCCATCCGACAGCCATGTCCAAACATGGGCCATGAGCATGTAAACATCTCAAATCCACCATCTGACCGAACGAGAACGTTGAACACTGAGAAAATCGTGAAACAATGTGAAGTGCATGGAGGAAATCACGGTGAAACCAATTGTTCATGAAAATTGGTGGTGATGATGATGATGATGATGATGATGCTGCTGATGATGATGATGATGATAATGATACAAGCAACCAATAGAAACCAGTGGTCAATAGAGAATGTCAATCAAACCAACAACTACCTTCTTCACCATCATTGTTGGTGATTCTCTCTCTCTCATCGTTTTGTCCCCTATTATCATACACTATTGTTGACTTAAGTTACCCACAGCCCACCAGGTAACAAGTCAATGATCGCACTGGCACGGGCGGCAGCCTTGTTGCCAGTTCTTGAGCCAAACAAGTCGGTAAATCAAAATGAGATATGCATGTCATGACCTTGCAACATGGTAGAGCTTTACATGATATATACACAGGGAGGTTTTCTGTGGTATTCTTCAACTCCCCCCTCGATACCAAGGTGCGGTCAAGACAGCAACATTCCAGGTAGGTACACACAGTACTACACGATTCCACACAGGCATTTTGCCACGTGATTCCAAACTACAAGATCACCTGCGAGCTACGGATGTGCTTGGCAGCTTGTAGTCAAGGCTTAACTGACTGAGCGTCAGTGGCCATTCAATCGGTGGGACAATCTTTGTAAATCCATTTGCTTTCTGCTGGAGAGTTGTGCAGTGGTCTGCACTGATGGAGTCCTCTTGCAGAGATTCCGATATTGAAGCTACGTTTACTTTGTGGACCCGGCCGCAGTGTCGGAGTTTTGCACTATACCCCGCTTGGAGTACCTGGAGAACTGCGCTGTTGTCCTGGAAAAACTTTACTTCAACTACATCCCCAATCAGTTGTTGAACAAAGGATTGTAAATTGTACACTTCACCATATAGGCCATTTGCCATGGATATCAACTCGGCTTCCGTAGTGGATCGAGCGACGGACGACTGTCGTTTGCTCTGCCAAAACACAGGGAATGCACAATCTGAACCTGAAGATATTTCCACCCAAAGTCCTGAAGTGCTCTTCACACTATGAATGCATCCTGCAAAGTCAGCGTCGGTGTATACATTCAATCTGATGTTACCTTCATGTGCAACAGTACCTTTGAGAATCACGTCCTTGGATGTGTTCAAGTATGCTACACAACGATGTAACTGTCGATCCTCAAATCTGCTCCATGTTGTGACCCGACTGGCAAGTCTTGTCACAATGAAGGATAGATCCGGTCTGGTCAATCGGCTAAGCCACAACAGACGCATCAAGATGCGTGCTGCATCTTTGCTGAGTTCACCTGTTTGCGAAAGGTCTTCATCACTGGCCGATGCTTCAGGGATATGTGGTGTTGGTACAGTCCTGAAACGTGTTTTGTCAAAACCAGTCAACTCGCAATAGGTGTCAACGATGCTGTCTGCATACAACCTCATGTCGAACTCACAGACGGTTTGGTGCTCTTCAATCCTGATTGAATGTCTTCTACCAAGAATGAGAGTGCCTTCTAGATGTGTGATGTACTGCTCCGGTTCAAGCTTCACTGTCTGTCTAAGCCGTTTCCAGAACTCGG
>VSDK01010049.1:127368-217193 GCA_009767595.1 Symbiodinium kawagutii
ACAATGGGTTTGCCTTGCTGATCACGATGTTCCTAGCCGATGGACTCACTGGGACAGATGGACTAGCTGAGGGCTTTGCCTTGGGCACGGTCTGGGATGAAGGTCTTGCCTTTGGCGCTGGTGAAGATGAGGACGCAGCTGCAGATTGATGCACTCGAGGACCACGACGCAACCAATCTGGCAACTCTGGGGCGGCCTTTGGCACCCGTCCAAGTTCCTGATCCACCTCTGCACGAACCGCCGCGTATCTCGCAGGGTCTGCTACCAGCTGTGCCCAACGAGCACGAAGGTATGGATCTAAGAATGGACCCTCTTCCTCTTCACCCACCTCCGTCTCCTCACTCTCCTCTGAATGAACACTCACTGTATCGTTCTCCGAGCAAGATTCAACCTCACCAAGACGAGGATTTCGGTCTTGGCTGATCAAGGATTTCAAGCCTGGAAGTACAATGTTCTTATCAGTGGGAAAGTTGCCGCTTTTCAACCAATCCAGTCTATCTTGCACCTGCTGTTGTCGGAGCTGAACGTTCTCTGGCACAGAAAGATACCTCGACACGAAGAAATCCACTAATGCCGCTAGACGTGTCACAGCAATCTCAAGCAACCCCCTATGAATCGCCCGAGTCCGACGCTTTGCGTTTATACCTCCTCTCCTCACGGCAGCGTTCCTGTGAAGAGCACTCACCAATCCTTCCTGCCGAACCCTCAGCGGTGATCTCGACCGATGTGACGGTGGCGGATATGGTGGAGGTGTAGGTCGCATGCAACAACAGATAGCAGTGAGACCCTTAGAGCTTGCAGTGAAACAGGTAGCTCTTGCGGTGAAACAAATGGAACTTGCGGTGAAATCTAATTCTCGAGAAGATTTGCAGCAGCGGGTTCCGTGAGTTTACCGAAAGCACTTGTGTTCCCCTGATGGCTCAGTGGTTCTTAAGCTTGAGGTGCTCTACAACAAATTGTTTCACAAGTTATTGGAGTACCAGGCAAAATGCCTTTATCAAGCTTCTCAATATGGACGTTGGTATTGCAAATCAACAAGGTCTAGGACACAATCTTATCCAAATTCGAGTTTGGGCTTTGCTCAGGGACACGAATTTATCGAAGATAGATACAAGTTGATTGTGGTTATGGAATTGGTATTACAGATGTGGTTCAGCTATGAAGCGATCACACACCTACGGATATGGAAGTTGGTTATGTTAGGAGCTGGAGCTGCACGAATGCAAGACAACCAACCCCGGAGCTGCACTTACCGGAAGTCCTGAGAAAAGGTTCCAGTTGGTGATGATCCGATTGCAACCTGGTCACGTGGCGCAAATCGGATGGGATGGCAATCAAGTGGAAGGTGGCTCAAGCCTTACACAAGATGGGAATATGTAATCCGCTGTCCGGATGAGGCTGTTAACCTGTTGACTTAAGTTACCCACAGCCCACCAGGTAACAAGTCAATGATCGCACTGGCACGGGCGGCAGCCTTTTTGCCAGTTCTTGAGCCAAACAAGTCGGTAAATCAAAATGAGATATGCATGTCATGACCTTGCAACATGGTAGAGCTTTACATGATATATACACAGGGAGGTTTTCTGTGGTATTCTTCAACTACTATCAGTGACTACAAGGTGGGCCCCCTAGTTAGCTAAATTGGCTTATAACTAGGGCAACTGCCAGTTATGGCAGATACAACTATAGTTAATTGGCTTATGAATCAACTTATAACCAGGGGGGCCCACCTTGTACCAGCCATTATTAACCATAAAAATGTTCAAGACCACCAGCCGCAATCAGCCGGTGATCAGGAGCCAAGTCTTCATTCCTCGGAACTCGGCCCGCCTTGTCGTAGCTCAGTGTGTCTTGGAGGTCTGAGATGGCGGGAGGGCTGGGACACCCTTCATGATGGGCTTAGCCCTAGGTGGGCCTGGTTACTGGCAGGTGGCTAATGATGGTTGATCATGCAGCTAATGATGGTTCATTGATGGTTCATGGATTGTTCATGGTGGTCAATGACCATGGCTGAGTATAGCTGGTGAATCATGGTTATCCAATCGTGAATGATGGCTAGAAGATGGTTCAGAATGATGGTCAATGGTGCTGAACCACGGTTGATAGAGATGTCATTCATGGCTCGTGGCGCGTGATGATGCTTGATTTGGCGAGCATGCTTGGCATTGTCAATGCTGAATACTGGCTGTTCTCACAAAGAATTGGTTACATAAATCATTGCAGTTAGCTCTTCACATAGCTATTTCTCAATTATTTCCAATAATAAAATCAGAATATCTGCAATTTCTCAATGACAAGAAAAAGCTCTTCCCATAGCTTATATATTACAATCGTCTACTTGCAGTGACCTGTGGAAAGCCCAGGGAAAGCATGCGCTGCAACATCCGGCTGTGACGCAAAAACTAAACTCAAAGGGGCATACAGCCACGTAGCTTGCACTCAATCAGGTCGTCATGATTCAGCCCTTGTATCAACACGTGACGTTCACGGCTGTGGCCGATAAGAAACACAAACGTTGTATTGTTAACCTCTCTCACACTCACTCTCTCTATCTTTTTCCCTCTTGCGCCATGTTCCAGGCCCCTCAGCAAGAACCAACCAATTCACCAAGTTCTCAGGACTGAACCATGAAATTCTCATGGGTCACCATTGGTCGCTAGAGTGGTTGATGGGAACAATTTGCCGGGTTTCCCGCAAAGCTTACGCCTTGGTTTTCACTGGCACCTGAATGTGGTGAAGACCTATCTTTCACTTGAGATCCAAGGGGGGTGAACGAAAGCTGCCGGGTTGTCAAAAGAAGTTTAGTTACGAAGTGATTTCTTTTTGGGAAAAAATGGGTTGATAAGAATCTGATTGGTCAGAAAATGTGTTGGTGGGATCCTGTTTGGTAAGAAAATGTGTTGGTCGCATCTTGTTTGGCAAGAATGGGTTTGGTAAGAAAACGTGTTGGGAAAGATCTGCTTGGGAAGAAAAATGTGTGTTGGTAGGATTCTGTTTGGCAAAAATCGGTTTGGTAAGAAAACATGTTTTGGTAATAATCGCTAAGAATCGGTTTGGTAAGAAAATGTGTTGGTAAGAATTTGTTTGGTAAGACATGCATTGGAAAGAATCTATTTATGCGAGAAAACGTGTTTTTTTGATGGTTTTTGACCCCACAGATGCCAAAAAAAAACGTGTTTTTGCAAGTTTTTAGCTCCTTTGACGACCCAAACAACAGCGCCCTGGGGGGAATCGAGCCTAGCATGATCAAGGGGGGGGTTGCGTGAGATTCACGTCGGCCTGCTGGCCGTCCCCCCGAAACCCCAAGAGGTAAGAACTAGCAAACGCTACCCAAACTCGAGCTGCTGAACGCAGCTTTCGTGATATGAAAAACCAGGTGAGCTACCATTTCTTGTTGGCAAAACCTGTGGTGAACTACAAGTGCCATTTGTTAACGTAGTGAACTGCCTTGGTTCTAGGAACAAGCATCCAAAGCTGAGTATTTTCCTCCACCACTGGGACTCACGGACTTGCTTTGTCGTTGAGCCATGAAATTCTCTTTTTCACCTGTGCGAAACTCCGCAGCGCGGCATCAGCATCAGCATCAGCATCAGCATCAGCATCAGCATCAGCATCATCATCATCATCATCATCATCATCATCATCATCATCATCATCATCATCATCATCATCACACTGCTTTTTGCATGACTATTCGGGTGGGGAGCAGCTTTGTTGAAATATAGCCCCACCTGCCATTTCAACATCATTTCAAACCCAATATTTGCAATGAACACTATTCTCCAACCAATATCAAATTCAATCACCATAAACAGCATAAACAGCCATAATCCGCCACTATGGACCATACTTGTCAAACCATTATAATCAACAATCATTAACCCCACCATATTCATGATTAACTAGCATTAAGCCACAACCATTTTCCATTACTAACCGCCAGGATCATCCTTGACACCATATTTTCCATCAAAAAAAACGATCATTTCAAAGCATCCTTGAAACATATATAACCATCACAATGATTATCAATACTGTTCTCCATTATAAACCTATACTGGTTGGTGGTGCTCACCACCCCGTCATGAAAATTTTGCTCGTCAACCAACCATTTGGTAATAATTCATATGGGAAAAAATCAAAATGATTGAAACCACTCAGCAAATAATACTTATCATTTATGTTCTTCCATTATAAAACTATACCTGGTTGGTAAAAACTGTATTTGCCCATGGCAACTCTATATAGCTATACTAAAACCCATCATTTCAAGCACTTCATGGCTGAGATCTGTTGGTTGAAGCGCATCGCTCCCAGGCTCGGCGCGGGCAGGCGCTCCTTCTCCACCATGGCGGGGTCAAAGTCGCCACGCTTCTCCTGGGCGTTGCCAATGATTGATCTTAACAGATCTTAACTAAGCAACTAATGTAATCAATCCAATAATCAAGATATGTTAAGATGAATAATGGGATGCTAAATCTAAGACATTTTTGCCCGGGCTTCCGACATTGGGATCTGAGATCAACTACTCTGTTAAAATATATTAATCTCAACAACTACTCGAATTATCAATCTAAACATATCTAAACTAGTAAGTCCCTAATACAAACTCCCTGGTGCGATGGCATTAGTGCTACCATCCTAGCTATGACCTGGTCGCACTGAGCGGCTGTTGCTGGGGATGCCGTCACCTCCGGCGTTGCAAGGCTTGGCACGGGTTTCATGTCAAGATGCCCTGAACTCCAAGAAAACATTGGACCATTTACTTGGTGGCTTATAGATCCCTTGCTAAAAAAATATTTTTAGTGGTGATATGGTAAATCAATCATATCCCAAAAACACTAAAAACCTAAGTTAGTGGGTATAAGCCATCCAGTTTACCAAGGGCTGACGAACAGCTTTCAACTTTCGTGGATGGCAGCAAGCTGGCGATCGCTGAAGTGATGCAATGGCCTTTGCGACACCATGCCCCCGTCCACCAGACATGTTTCCCCCCTAGTCGCTGGGTTGCCGCATGCAAAGGTTGGGACATGGTAGGTGGTTGGCTCATTGTGGTGGGACATGGCAGGTGGTTAAGTATGCAGGCAAGTGTCCGCAAGTGAATGCATGCATGTGTGCAGGCATATTCATGTGTATGTGCGTGCGCGGCGTGCCACCACGAGGGTGCCAGGATATTGTGTCTGTGCCGGTGACCTGGGAACATGATAACCAGGTCCCAATGGTCCTTGGATGCACATCCCAGTGACTAACTGGTGAGATCAGTAACCATGATTGTAGGGGTGAATTCAGCTTGATTTTCCATCCCAAGGAGTTCAGCGCGATCAAGGCGAGATAGGGCTTAGTTCAGCTACCTTATAGGCGGCTTATATCCCTGGCATTCCATGGCTATATCCGAGTTTCAACCCCAGCTGCGCATCCATGGTATCCCCATGGCCGTGACCTTCAGATGGTTCTTGATGACGCCCTTCGGCCGGCGATCCTGGCGAAGGTTGGGCCCCCCAACGGGTGGGCCATGATGCAGCAGCTTCCAGGTATCATTCTGGTACAAGGTGGGCCCAGTGGTAGTTACCCTAAGCCAAGTTAGCTAAGGGGGCCCACCTTGTAGATAACCAGCATGAGTTGTTTGCGAACTGGAAGCATCAGGGTACTACCAAAGTTTACTCCTGGACCATGAATACCCTACGTTTCTAGAGTTGTTTGGGGTTGGTACCCCAGTAAAGATGCAACTGGAAGCAAAAGGGTGCTCTACCATTGTGGTTCGCGGTTGGTCCCCCAGTAGATCATTGTACCATGCATGATGTACGGCCGATTTTCCCACTGAAGTGATTGGTTGGGGAAAATTCCGTCTTGCCAGGTTCTAAAGGAGCTCGGGTTTTGATCGCTTTTGCTTCGGGCGGTGATTTCTCACAATTGGGGTTCCCCCAAGGGTGTGCATGGTTTATTACCACCAATGGTGAATAGAAAGGGGGAAACCATCCTTTGTGACTCTGTATTGCCCGTTTATCTTTGGTATTCAGAATTTATATGGGATCTATATCCGTTTATACATCGTATCAACTTTTAACGGTTCATATCATTTATATATCCATTTATCCTTGGTATTAACTTTTAACGGTTCATATCATTTATATATATGGTTACAATATCATAGGTTTACAACGGTTACATCATAGGATGATAACTGGGTGTCCCCCTGTAACCGCATCACAAGGGTTAGCTCCACAGGTCCCGGTCCGGTCACGGCTCCTCGCTGCCTTTGCCCTTGCCCTTGCCCTTGCCTCGGGTTCCGGTTTCGTCGCGCAAGCGCAGGCGATCCGGCGATCCGCAGCTTGGTCACGTGGGAACTTGGGAGGTTCAACCCGTTGGTTTATGAAGGTTATAACAGGTTTGCTGCAAGGTGGGCTCCCTAGTTATAAGTTGAGTAATAAACCATTAAACTATCGCTATATCTACCATAACTGTTAGTTACCCTAGTTATAACTCAAGTTAGCTAACTAAGGGGGCCCAGCTTGTAACAGGTTTGCTAGGGGATAAAAACCAAACTGGGACATTGACTGCGCTTTGCGCGACAAGTCCACCTTTTTGGGGGTTGCGGCTGCTGGGGGTGGGCTCTCACTTCAAGGAAACCGGGATAATAACCAACAATAACAACAATAATAAATAATCGAGGAAAAATGCCAGATCCTACCATTCAACCACTTGGTTTACAGGAAACATGTCATTAAATTCGCTGATCCATGCTGATCCTACCGTTCACCCTGTTGGTTTACGGGAGAAATGCAATCGGAAAGCACCGGCATAGGATGGTAAATCCGGGACACATATTTTCTTTTGACCAAAGCATACCAAAGCCATCCAAAGCCTATGATTGATATCAGCTGCTGATGACATGGGAACTGGCACGAACATGCACGAACTAGTAGATGACCGATCAAGCACCAAAACCGCTGGTCATGTTTGATACAACTAGCGGTTGCTGATGATTCATCATGGTTTTTGAATCAATGACTTGTTATTAGTGCAGAGTCATTCGCCAGTGCTTCACCTGTTTGATACAGCAGTGATTGGTGACTTATCAGTCAATCGAAATCCGTGACTGTTTCTGACTGACTCGTTTCAGTTCCCGTAAAGAAGAAAGAAAGAAACAAGCAATGAACAACTTGAGGCTTGGAAACGGTGGACCGTTGTCACCAATCAGGGCTCGCTAAGATGGATTTCACATTCGCCAACATGGATTTCAAATGCTTTCTCTATGTTTCTGTAAAAGCCCTTATATAAAAGCCAATAGCAAATGCTTATCGCCGACTTAACGTTGCTGATGTGGCTACCTAGGCAACGTCATCCGCTGCTGCCTGCCAACCAAGAACCCATTCACTTGTGATGTAGCCATGGCCAGTTGGAAATTAAGGGTACCAATTATAATCCATTAGCAGCCGTTGCCAGCCTTAAAATGCTTTAAACCAACACAGAAATTCAAATCTAGATTCGATGCTAGGGCAACTGTTGATGTAAACAATTGCTGTCTTTGGAGAGTTTTGCTACACATTACGTCTTACTAATCAGAATGATTTTGCGCTGTATCCAAGCGCGTTCTTGCTTAAAGTTGTTTACATAATCAGGGTGATGGAACAATTACATTCTTAGGATACCGTTCACATTTTTAAAGGACACGGCAGCATACCGTCCTCAGTGGCTCAACACTGCGTGGTAGCGAAACCTGGTACTCCAACATATTCCAACCACCCGGGTAGCCCGGCTTTACCCCATCAATAATTGATGAAGTTGTCCTTACGGGGGCCCGGGTAGCCAGTCAATCGTTCCAGGTCTTGATTCAGCATGTGACCTGAGATCAACGAACAGGTCCAGGTCATAGCGACGTAATGTTTGCTGTTGCCATGAGTCTGTCCATCATTGAGTCTTGACATTTGGCTATGGGTCAGTTCACCCTTAGTCCCCCTGGTTCCCCTATCATCAACCATTGAGTTTTACCACATTATCTGGTTGGTGGTTGAACCACCCCTATGAAAAATATGCTCGTCAACCAACCAGTTGGTTGTTAATAATCAATATGGGAAAATAGAAAAAATGTCAATGAAACCACCAACCAAAATGGTTCATCATGGGGTTAGCCATGGTTAATGGTTCCATATGGTTCCCCTATCATTCACCATGGTTTTACCACGAATTTTGTTGGGGAATCCTCCATTCTTGTTGCTTGATCAATATCGACCCAGCGCGCCATTGGCCGTTACGAATGGTGCCATCACCTGGCCCCCCGTTTGAACGTCACACCTGGCGCGGCCCGCCTTTGCGGATGGTGCGCACGGCCTTCATGACCCAGGCCGTGGGGTCCTTCACCTGGAGCAGTGAGGGAGGGAGCTCCTGTAGTGGTGTATTGGTTGATGGTTCGTCCTTGGTGACCTTACCAGTGGTGGTCATCTCAGCCATCCACCAGTCAACCACTAACACTAGTTGATATGGTTGATATACACTAGCTATACTGGTTGGTTGATAAATCGAGGTGGGGTTGGTTTATAGTGGTTGATTTATGGTGGTTGATTGAAGGGCACTGATTCTTCAACCACTGCTTGTTGATGGTCTTTTAGTGCTTAGTAGTGGTTGAGTATTACGATTGGTGAAGAATATTGAATAATGACATGATGGGAAGAACTACGGGATCACTAGTGGATTGACCCAATATGTCACTATGAATTCGAAAGATGAAATTGGAAGAACTACCTGGAATAATTCCAAACAACTATTGGAATAACTACCGCTAGTGGAATAACGTGTGCCGATTGGAATTTCAATCCAACGATCGTGGAGATCTATGGGTCTTCTATGGTACGGGACCAGCTGAGGGATCAATCCACCACAGCCAGCCTGGAATGAAAAACAAATTCATGCACCAAGTCGTTTTTTTTTTCTGATGGATTGGCAAGTTGCAGGCTTCTGATGGATTGGCCACGGATTGGCTTTTTTGATCCAGACTTTTTAGATGATCACATTGATGATTCTGGGGGTCAGGAACCCGGAATCATATAAAAACTGCAGATGATCACATAGAATGTCTTGATTTTTTCTGCTCTGTTCGACTACATGTGTGGCATGTCTTTGGCATCACCTGAACCTGGATCACCAAACAGTGAAACCGCCATGTGGGCCTCAGCCCTACCTGAGACCAACACGGGAAGCTCCCCCAAGCACCTCTGAACCCTTCTCTTCCAAGTGGGTCAAGATCTCCAGGGCCTGGCTATCAGTGTGACTCCAAGTGTGACTCCATCTGGGATGGCGCTGAAAGCCTTGTAGGTCAGAACTGCTAGAGATGTACCTCTTCCCATGGATCTGGCGGGATTCCTCTCGTGGTCCCCTCCATCTCCCAGGGATTCATCCTCCCCTGAAAGCATCCACAGCTGTGTGGTTGCACCAGGTCAAACCCCCGTGGCCAGTGCCTCATCTCTCTGAGGTGCCAGGGGTGAGACCAAGTTGTTCGCCCTTCATCTGCTGAACTATGGAAGTCCCCGAAGTTACAACTGCCTTTGGCCACATCTCAATGGACTATGGACCATACATGTGCTGTGATGTTGTAACATGCCCGGCTAAGGTATCCATGTTCACGACGTTCCGCCAAATACATCAAAATAGGATTTGTGCTTGCTATCCCCCACCATTTGCGCAAGTTGGTAAACTGTTATTCATCCATGTTGCCCCTAGTGGAGGATCTATGTACTCTTAATAACCGCCATTTTGCTGAGTCACCAGCTCTTCATGGGAAAATCAGGGGTGTACTGAGAGCTGGATCTTCCAGTGCTAAACCATCATCAACCATTTTTGTTGCTCATAACCCCTGTTCATAACCATAATTCACCATCAATAGCCATGTGGACCTGCCAGTTGCCATCAAAGTAATCATAATGATTATTTACTCTTGCAAAGCCATCTTGGTGTAGATCCTGTAGTTACTGCTCATCAACCATACAATTCATACTCAGAAACCATTAAGCACTAAACAAAGCTCCTAAAACTCAACTACCATAGATATCAACTACACCAACCTCTCCACTAATACTGATCAGCAAGCAAACTCACTAGCTGTAGGGGCACACCATGGACATATTCCATCAGTTTTCATCACCTAATACTACAATATATGGCTGTGGGTCAAAGCCCTGTACCCCTGGTTCGCCTGATTTTCCCCCTTATTGTTGCTTATTATCCCCCATAATAGTTGCTTGTGAATAATATCGACCCAGCTCGCCATACAGAAATTTCAATCTCAATTTCCAGCCAGGCTGCTTGTTTAATATTGACCCAGGTCGCCATATACTCAAATTTCATGAAAAAAATCCAGCCAGGCTACAAGCCTATCATCACCCAAGCCACACCTGACCGGCTCGCACCTGGCTGGTGCCCACATGCGTCAAGGGTTCCAGGAGCTGATCGACGTCCAAATCCTGGTTGGGGCCCCGTGGGGCGCCAGCAACGGCCGTGGGTTGTGAGCGCAGCGGTTGACTCATGGAAAAACATGGGACATGGCGTGGCTACATATAGTGGTTGTATGATGGTTATATAATGGTTGTATGGTAGTTATATGGTGGTTATATGATGGTTATATGATGGTTATATGTCGTGGTTATATGTCATAATGGCTCTATGGTGGCGACATGTCGTGGTTTTTTGCAGTGGCTATTTGTCGCGGGCATCTCATGGCATTAGAAGAGTGTTTATCACATTGTGATATGATGGTTATACATTTGTTGTATGGTGACTATATAGTGGCCATAGAATGGCTATAACATGGTTTTGTAGTGGCTATATAGTGGTTATGTAATGGACATATCATGGTTATATAAACGTTATTGATGGTTTGTGATGAAACTTCTGGCTTGTTTCCAGTTCTCCATGTCCAGTCACAGGTTAGGGCTCTGGCTGGTGCCTAATAGCAGTCTCTTGGATCAAACAAATGATATCCAGTTGCCAACTGCAGTTGGTGGTTTCTCAGCTCATAGGGGTACCCCCAATTATCATCCAATAGAAGTCCTTCATAGGACTACACTATTCATAGCTTTGGGCAGCCTCTATGCTCTGAGCTCGCTGGATCCTCGTCGCCATTTCTTCAGATGGTAAGGCCCGGATCAGGCAGCCGGGAACCCCAGTTTCCAGCCGGCGAGCTGGTGGATTGCTAAAGGGTCATGGCCAAACTTCCCAATTCCTTAACGGACGATTGTGGATTCTCCTGCGCAGAAGTACATCTGTTCAATAACGATCCATGGATACCCCTCCCTGTTGCTCAACTAGATTTCTCTTTTTCATCGGGATGACGTTGTCTTGGCAGCATCTTCAGTCATCAAGTCATCATTAGTTCAACCAACAGTTTCCAACAACGGGGCCAGAAGCCTGCTGTGTACTTGGTATACGTGTCACCGGTAGCAGAGCCTGGATCATCCCATGATGGCCAGCCATGGCGCCCCCGGGCCGCACCTTGCTGAGAGCACCGTTGCCGTTCAACATTCGCATCTGATCTTCCAGCTGCTGCACGTCGCCGTGCTCCACATCTGGCTCCTGCAACTGAGCGCGGGGGGATCAGGATGAGTCAGGATGGGTCAGCCATGGTAATCCAAATCAGAATGGAAACATCCTACAGCCAAGTTGCAAACATCTTCACCCCATATCCTCAACCACCATCAACCAGTTTCAATTGTTTTCCAACTACAAAATCAACCATTATCAACCTGTAGTGGTAACCCATCCTCCCAAAATGCACAGATCCTTTCAAGTTTCGACCCATCAGTCGTTGAACCTCTCAGAGCTATACCAACTCGAGGCGCAAAGGCAAGGACAAACACTCACACACACACACACACCAGCCACAGGCCATCAGGATCCATCAAGCTTTGCTGAACCACCATTGACCGGCCATCCAAAAGACTTGCAGCCATTGCTAATTCAAGGGTCTGCCAGTGATCTGTGTTGATCTGGGCAAAACTGAGGAGCCACAGTTAGTTAACATGCTCACGTGGAGGTAGCCCAGGGCCTTGTCATCCTTGTCCTCTTCCATGGGGGGATCCTGGTCGATGCAGGGGTTGGGAGCGCTGATAGCAGGGACCCACTGCAAAAACCAGGTGATTGATATATAAGGATATATCAATTGATCTACAAATTCATCTATGTATCTACTGATTTGTCTCTCTCTCTCTCTCTCTTAAGGCTTCCATGTGATAGCTGTAGAGGTTCAGAAACTGGGTGTCCATCTGTCCCTATATTAAATGCATGGGGTAGTCCTGCTAGTTGATTGATTCAGTTCACTACTATCGCGTACTCTCATTGAGATGCTACCTGGCTCTCTCATGATTATCGGTTCATTGACCACCGTTCTTGGTTCACTAGCCAGGTAGCAGTACTCACTATCAACCAATCTTTGGAGCGAAGCTGATGCAGGACACATGTTTGGACCTGTCCCAAAAGCACACCCTAGCTATAACATGCTATAATATGCCAATTGAACGACAGTCATATCACTACATGGTCCTGATTACTTACCCTAGATATCAACCAATTTTGGATATCTAGGGGGCCCACCAGGTATGAAATTGACAACCTGTCACCACCCATTCGCTGCTTGCCGCTGGATGATCCCAGCGCCTGATCTAAATTCACATCCTCAGGGCCGAGAAAACTCAACAGGTGGAACATGATGCTGAAAATGGTTTCAGTGATAACGGAGAACAGCCCTTGCTCACACACCCACCTGGATTCCAATACCAATCTTGAAGTCTAGGTGGCATGCTATCATTGTGCATTGGCCAGGTTCGACACACTGAGATCGAGAATCATCAGAGGTTGATCCTCCATCTGAAAATGACAGATGGGTTGATAGCCGCGAGGCTGTATGCCAGCCATATCCATACGGGAAGTTTCGACATGGTGACTAAGCACTAGTTACGGTGAAGCTCGTCAACAATAATCATGTCTAGTCATCGCAACACATGATCAATGGTGCTTCATCATGGTCTCCTTCAATCCATCCATTCTTTCACATCGAATGGCCAGTGCAGCCAACAGCTGTGACTGGAAATGGCCAAACTGGGATAGATTTGCTATTCAGCCAAGTTTTGTTGGTTTGAGGATGCTTGCATATTTTTGGGAACGTGTGAAGTCATTTTTCTTCGATGTAAGTATAGATACTAAACACATAAAACATACACAATATTGTTCCAAGATGATTTATGTGCATGTGTGAATTCCGACGCGTTGTGCCATGTTCCAGTCGATTGTGCCATTTCCATGTGAGGGAACAAACACATGAACACAACATGTGACAATACACTTTGGCTCAAGGCCATATCTCAGGTGGTGAAAAGAAAGGGCGCCGGAGCGCTGCGGGGATGGTGATACCACTCGGCTGTATTCGGGAGAGTGTCCAGGACAAATTTTCTATTGGCTATTTTCCTTCGGAACCTTAGCGGTACTCGCTTCTGGAAGTGGTTGTGATTGGTGTCTACCAGTGGAGTGGGAAACTCTCCTACTTGCATGCATGTGCACATGTTTCTGACCCACATTTCAATGATGGTTTTGACCACTGCCACAGTGATTCGAACTCTATGGTTTGACATATCGCTGACTTGGACTGCTAAAATGCTAGCAGAATGCCGCCCCGCATTTCCCAACAATTTACTCTTGTTGGTGAACCCCGACAATAATTGCCATTTATATCCAGCTCTTGCGTGTGTTTGCCCACAACGGTTACCGTCCGGAAGTTTAAACAGTGGCAAAAAACAGCTTGTAAAGCAGCGATTTCATCATTTTCACCATGAGGTTCATGATTCTCACCATGAATTTTACCATCAGTCTTCAACTATCAGTTTCACCATCTTTAACCACGATGTCTCGTGCTTGAAAACCATCCATCAATCAGCCATCATTGCTGGACCATCATCAGTGGCTCACCATCAGTCTTCAACCATCACGTCAACCATCATTAGCACCATGACTTTCAGTGGTGCTAAAAGCCATTATTGTAAGCCATCACTAGCATCACGGATAATTGCCATTGGTGAATTAGCACCCTCGGTCTTCAACCATGAGTTTCACCATTGTAGCCATCAAATCAGCCATCAAATCACCAGTGCAAGCCCCGGAACTGGGTCACGTTTCCAGCGCTTGCACTTCCCAGCGCGGTCGAGAAACGTCCTCCTCCGGCAGCGGCGAGGTCGCATTCACCTCGTCCTCATCTGCCTGAGGGCGGTGCCACCCGGGAAGGGTTGAGCTACGGCTGTGGGTCCACCAAAACGAGCCTATGGGTGCCAAGGTCAAGGATCATGGCCAAGGATCATGTCCTAAGGATCATGTCCTAGGATCAATTGAGCTGTTGATGGTTGAACTATGTTGAGCTGATAATTGATGATTAAACTAAGGGTTTTAATCAGTCAAATGGTGAAAATGATGCTCAAACTGATGGTGAATTTGAGATGGTTAAGTTGGTGTTTGACGATGAGTAAGGGTAAATGGTGGTTCGGGCGGCAATCAATGATACAAATTGCGCAATATCAGGAAAGATCTTGGTTCATCATCATTGATGGTTGGTTTGTGGCCAATGGTTGGTGATCCTAGTGATTGGTGGTGGTAAATGATGGCTTATAAATGGTTCTATAATGATGGCTAGCAATTCTTAACCACGGTGAATTAATGGTGATTGATGCTTGAAAATCATTGACGCATGGATTATCATTGTCAGCAAGCAACGAATAATCATTGAGGGTGGTTGCTCTGAAATCATTATTGATTACATGATGGTCACTCTGCTTAATGATGGGGTGAATCATGGTAGACAAAGGGAAAATATGGTAAACCAACATGAATCAAACAATTCATAAGGAGCAATGAGGGTTGATGATGATTTGCAGTGGTAGGTTCTGCAATAATCATGGTTGATGACCATGTAGTGACTTTAAGTCTATATTGGTTGATGGTTGTAAAACAATACCATGGATGATGGTTCATAGTGGTTACCATCGGCTCACTGTGCCTAATTAATATGGTTCCGCAAGTGGTGGTTTCTCAAAATATGGGTACCCCCAAATCATCCTATAGTAATCATTATTAGTAATAAACCAACCATTTTGGGGGTCCCCTATTTTGAGAAACACCCAAGTTAATAATCACCAGGGAAAAAATCTTGAAAACCCCCAGCCAGTTCTTGTTGATCATGGGGGGAAGGCTGATACCCCAGTGATACAGCTTAACCCGGGGAAAACCCGGATGCAGGACCCTCAGGAGCCTTCGTGGCAAGGCCACGAATATCTTAAGTCACAGGGGTCGATAAGTGGCATCGCTGACGCTTCCAAACAAACCTGGCCGTCATTTCGCCTCCTCAAGCATCATAAGCGCTCAAGCTATCTCAGAAAAATCATATCCACCTTAGGCAAACCACACAATTTGGGTCTACCCGCTGATAGGGGTTGCCATGGATTCAACGCGTGTTTTTGGTTCCAGTATTGCCGGCGCGCCCTCGTCGCTCGGCCAATGGCAGCACCGAACTTCTGCTGGACTGGTTGGATTTTTGGTCATCGGTTGGTTCCTATATTTTTGGAAACATTAGTCAATCAGCCAGCCATAGCCAGCCACTACAAATATTGGGAGAAAAAATGTCACACCACCAACCAGCAGTTGTTTAAACACGTTAATTATTTAGTAGTTGTTGAACCCTATAACCTATAACCAGTAGTTGTTTAACCATCATCGTGAATCATCCTTGGTCACTATATACTTCGCCCACCAACCAGGTTTGCTTCGGGGCAAACCCTTCCATGTACCAAGCCTTTGGTGCCCATGGTCAAGTTTACACCAATTGAGTGACCTGCGGTTGGTTGATGCGAACTAAAGCTGAACTAGCGTTAGCCGTCATCAAACACCAGTTGAACCATTGATGACGCCGGAAAATGGCAGAATTTTCCAGGGAATCAACCGCTGGACCTACCATCAGCCATTATCAAGCAGCATCAGCATCAACCATCATCAGCCACAACCAACCATCATCAACCATCATCAACCATCACACCAGCATTTCTGCTTGGTTGGTTTCAACCCCTCGAAGGTCCGAGTGACCATTGGAGCATCCGTGGTCTCGTTACCTCGGCAACCATGACTACCCAGTCGTCCATGGAAAATGTGGCATGGCAACCTGCGGCTGCAGTGGGGTTGGACATGGCTGGCTTTATTAATCATTTGCAACTGACAAATCCATATTGATATTCCATGATATTCCGCCAGTTCACTGAAGTTTGCCTCCCGATTGGGGCCACTCAATCCTACAGTGGGAGAGTCTCGGGATGCCAAGCCATGGCGATCATGATGAAATGATCCGCGCACATCCGCGAAACTAATCGTTGCCTGTTGGTTGATGCTGCCCATTGACAAACACAGCTATCAATTAAGTGATAAGTTAACCGCATTTTCTTCCACGGCCGCTCCCGACCATTAAACAACTAGTAGCTCGACCTTGGATTTCCCACGGGACCATCAAGCGTCTACCATGGACCAGCACCAAATACTGCTGACGAAATGACAAAAATCACATTTCAAAATTGGCTATGGGATCTGCTACGGAATGATTTTCCAAGCGCCGAGCTCAACTGAATTTTGAGGGTCTTTGTTGGGGAGCGGCTTTTGAACACAAGTTCCCTGAAGTTATGCCAGGGCTTTCCCTGTCGAATGATCTGTCGAAGCTGCAGCAAATGCCACTGAGTTCCCTGCCGAAATCTTGGGCTTCCTCGGCCTGCAGCCGGGCAAAGATATGTTCATCATCCAACTTGCCACCTTTCCATGGCAGGAGATCCCAACAAGCACCAAGCTTTCCCAGCTACACGGCGCCGTTACGCAACGCTTGGCGTGATGTAGTGATCCCAGAGCCAGGCCACGGAATGGTCGCTCTGATGCCCTTGTGTGGCTGACGGCCGCGCGTGGCCACTGGAAGCTTTGTGTCTGGGCGGGGGACAACGGCCGCGGATTGCATTGTCTGGTTGGTGGGTTCAAGCCCTTTGAACAATTTTCGTCAACCACCCAACGGGTGGCACAAAGGAAAATAGAACATGCTGAAAAACCACCAGCTCGTTTGTTATATGTCTGGAAAGATCTTGGTTGCAAAGTTTGGGGGTTTGATACCTACAAACTTCATGCAAATTCATCGCAGGCATGCGCGCACTTGAAAGGATTGCCACTGATGTCAGTTGTCTGGTCCCAAAGATCGGGCCGACCAGTGAATGATGCTTATAGTTAATGACATCATTAAGCCCCAATGATGAACCTATAACCCAATTACCAATGATTGACCACTGTTGACCATCCTTTTTGCCCAACGAATTCTCACCGCCCTATATCATTTGCCACCGACATCCACCAACTTTGCCAACCACTGAATTGCTCAAGGAGTTCACAGAATTCGTGTAGTCAGCAACGTGAAGCATTGGATCAAGCATCCTAGTTATGGACTCCTGGATCCTCGTTTTTTTGTCTGTTTGATCCTGCCTATGATATCGTGTACAACACCTGGGAATGGACTTCTCCAATATCTCAGGTCCAAGCTGCAAAAGTAAAAGCCAACTGGTCTGCACGTAGATATTTGTAGATAAATAAGTATATACGTCCAAATTTACCAAAAACCTTCCAATGCAAGACTTAACCTATACCCAAATAACATTATATTCATATGCCTTTTGCAGTACGTAGTACGTATCCCATATATTCCTATATGGGTCTGACGCAGCCTGGCAGGAGCACACGCAGGAATGCACATCTGCATGCACATGTGCAGTCACATGCCTGTATGCCACACACACACATGTATGCATGCATGTGAATGCCAAGCACTCCAGCACACACACAAATGATCGGTCAACAACTGCAACAATCTTTCGTTGTTGTCTCACCATCACACATCACAAGGTCATGGAGAATTAACAGGTAAGACCGCTACAATGCTAGGTCGCAACTATGAATGTACGCACGTCACGCGCACATTATCAAACCCAGCCGCCACCGCTCATGCGAATTGGAGGCAGTTCAAAGGTACCAGTTGCAATCAATGGCGTTAAAGTCGATCCATGCCTGCAAGTAGCTAGTACTTCTTTACGGTAACGAGTTGCAAACATTGGGGATCTTTCCAGTCAGCCGGGGGTTGTCTGGACCATGAACACCACCTCTATATACCTCTATCCAGCCATTCACAGGGAGGGCAGTCTGTCAGCACCCCGTTGATGCGCTGGTCTAGCGATCCATGGCGGTTCATGCAGTCCGGAACCGCATAAGCCCGATTGACCTTAAGAATGGCTGATGAATGAATGACCAATGAGTATGTAATCGTGGTCAGTTGCTGATTCTTGGTTAAGAATAGGCCCTTGGATGCCTATGGTTCTACAATGATGGCTGATTAATGGTTAACGATGGGCCTTTGGATGTTGGCGAAAACATTGGAGTGGGTAATCCAGCCGGGCCCTGAAGATCGAGGATGCCCTGAAGAATAATCAGTGACAGCAACATAGCCAGTAACATCCAGCAACGAATGATGGAAGCCGACAATAATAGAGATATGGCTATGGGTCAATATGAACCATCAATAATGGCTTATAATGACCAACCAATAATAAGGGAACCAATGGTGAATGATAGGGGAACCAGGGGTATAGGGGTTTGACGCACAGCCATATGACCAGCAACAACCATCATTGGGGACTAGCATAGCTTGCAGCTTACCCGGCTGTCTCTTTGGCAAGGATGGTGGCTACGAATGCCTGATCTTCCAGATTAAAATTCTACGATGGTGGTGACACTGCGCTTGCTACGGCCAAGCACGAATCAAAATTCAAGCAGTCAAGATTCGATCATTCCCAACAAGCCAATACTCAAAAGCGAATTGGATGACGGAATTCCTACTACGCTGATTATAAGTCTTCAATTGTTTTGCCAGGGGTTCCATGGTCCTAAGATTTTTGACAACCTTGACAGTGCAACCCTGAAACTTCCGAGCTATCTGAATTGTCTCTGGCTTGGAACTTGGGATGTTGGATGTAGTTTTAAACCACTGCTGGTAGCATCCACTGACATCCATCGACATACCCGCTCATAGAGCTAACAACCAATAACTATGCGCGCCGCTACAAGCGCATAGTCGTTAGCTCTATAAGCTTTAGGTCTGCTAGCTCCTCAAACATGTCGGGGCTCTTTCTTAGGAATGCCACGGGAAAATCAAAAACATGCATGTTATATCATTCCTCCTCATTTACTATTGCATTTATCAACTTCCCCCTCTTTACCACGTAGGGTCACGCAAAGGGGGTAAGCACTGCTTTTGGACATTGCGAGTTGCATGGTTTGGGCGTGGTAGATTCGAGATCTGAGAGTTCAAGGCTGCGAGGATTCCCAAAAAGCTTATGACTGCTTTTCTGATAATGATGATGATCGATGATGATCGATGATGATGATGATGATGATGATGATGATGATGATAATGATGATGATGATGATGATGACGATGATGATGATGATGACGATGATGATGATGATGTTGATGATGATGATGAAGTTCATGAGCGTGTGGCGAACGGCCACTCCTGGTAGCCCCTCGCCTCGCTCTCAACCACCAGCTAGGCCCACAACACAAATGAACCAATAACTGGGTGTGCCATAAGCCGATGTGCCGCAGCGCACCATCCACCCAGGTGACTCTGCCCTCTTGAAACCGTTTTTTTTTTTTTTTTTTTGCTAGGGCTTCTCAGAGGATTTGCCCTACTACTGCCCTACACGTTTTATGTAGGCAGCGGTGTGCCATCTTTGGAGGGCTATTGTAGGGAAGAGATGGGCGAAGAAAAATATGTGAAACAGTGGCGGTGGAGAGATATATGATATATGGATATACATGGATATCTATGGGTGTTTCTCAAGTCATAGGGCCCCTCCAAAACATCAAATTATTAATCACTTGTAGTAATAAACCATCCATGTTTGGGGCGCACTATTTTGAGAAACCACCATATGTGAAAGCATGTGAACCCCGTGTTTCATCCAGCAGGATCATTATCCTAACATGTTCTCCACTACTTGTTTCACGACATGTTGGTAGATGCATGATCGCCCAGTTCTATCAGCTTTTTGGGACACAACTTGTGCAAAACTGTTTTGCTTCTTCTTTTCACGGGTTAATCAGCAGCCCCTCAAAAAACTTCACAACAGCCGGTTGGTTGTTTGGCTGGTTGGCTGGTTGCTTGGTTGATGAGTCCAAGAGGCAGCTTCTTTCCAGCGGTCCTGGTTTTCACCATCCGCGGCAGGTGGTTGTCACCCCCCCCAGGTTGGCCCCAAGTTTGCGCTAGCTGGTGATGTACATGGCTGGCTAGAAAATCCACCAGTTCAATGGATGATTTCGAAGGGTTTTCCGAACGAAACCGTGGATTGTCCATTGTCATGTTAGTTTACTAGAGGGATCTAGAGGGTGTCCCAAATAGATGGGGTTGTTTATTAAACACTTCTCACATCTCCACCATGGCTTGGCTAGCGGGAAAGCCAGTAATTGGCAAGGATCCAGAATTAACTACAAATATACTAGAAGTTGGCCTCCCCACCATGCCACGGGGGCCCCTCTCCAGTACCATAAAATCAATTGGGGGTTCCACAGTCATGACGCACTCCACAATCGCTTCTCAATTGACATTATCATTTGGGACCTGGACCCTACAAATGGGGACGGTATGCCCATGTATGTTGACAGAGCCAAGCTCCCACTCAAATGGGCAAGAGCATCCGATTGTTCAAGGTGCAGTCCCCCAAAGGCGCCCACACCACTCGGGTTTTCGAGGGGCGATTCTGTTGGACAACATCCAGGTTTTTGTGAGGAATCCGGGTGTGTAAAGCATCCAAAAACCTGGCTCTAAGTGACAACCAATGTGAGAATCACCTACCAACTGTAGGCCACAGTGTCTGGAGAAGTGGTTTTTGTCTCTACTCCTGAGACGCCTTCAGCCACCAAACTCCAGCAGTGTGCTGCGGGAAGCGGAGGTCAAACAAATCAAGGTGCGACTCAGCTTCAAGCATGCGATGGATCACAATGGTTTGTGGTTGTCAATTCTCAAGCTCAACAACCAGCGTTTATAAATGCTAAATCAAACAACCATGATGACCACCATTCCTAACCATCATTTTTAACCATCAGTTAGAACCATCCTTTTATAATCAGTAAAAATCTCACCATCCACCAGTCACTTTCTGTGACTCCCTGGGCTGTCCTTGGGAGGTTCGTCTGGTTCAGGAACGCCTGTGGCCCAGGCGGTCCCAGCCCAAACTTCAACGAGGTTCGGGTGCTGGTAAGGGAAAATGCTTGGTCAAGGGTGCACAAGTTCTACTTGTATAAGTTGGCATATTTTCAATCATGGTATTGTAAAATATGCCAACAATGAGGAGGTACACCAACAATTGCTAGTTCTACTCCCAATTTGCCTTACGCAACAACCACCACCTTGTCACCAGTTGCTACCTGGTCCACCTTTTCACCAGCCCGGTAAACCAGCCGAACAGCGGTTTGCGACTGATATGATGCCGGCACCACAAAAGTCTCCCTCGCACACCGGAACGCCTTCGGAAGGCCCCTTGCCACCCTTGCCCTTGCTGTTCCGTGGCCCGTTCGCGGTCCGTGGGCGGGGTTGTCTTCCACCCCTCAGGCCTAAGAGCAGCACTGCTAACCCTGGATTTGTCTGGTTCGTCTCGGTAAGCATAGTTACTTTAACATCATTAATAACATGTTTCACCAATAGTTTCTCCACTAATAGATTTGCCAGTAGTTGGCTGATTATTAGCATAGGGACTAGTTACCCTGGTTATTGAATGCTGGTTATGGTTTAAGATACCACCAATGGTAAGCACTGATAGCCAACATTAGCTAAAAAATCCTTCCGCTGGATGTGCAGCTGGGGGTAGTTCACCCTGGTTAGTTACGCCCTATTTTTGGTAGCTGAACTGACCCCGTTTGAAACCATGGGAATTCTGTACAGTATCTGACAGCGGTGGTTCACATCCAAATAGGTTTATTAAGGAGAATAGCCAGTAATCAAACAGGAGTTGATTAATCTGGGGCTGGCATTATGTTGATGTTTGATTATTGTCAGCTAGGGGGTTCATGGTCGATTTTCAAGGAAGTGCATATACACACATATATGTAGATGTATGGCATTGTCATGGGACGCTATTGGATACAAGATTGTTTTTTTGGCAAATCATATCTAATTCACAAACATACTTGAGGTATGTATATATATATATAATATATCGAAATGTCATTCAAATGTTGATGTGTGATAATTCAGCTAAGATATAATGCAACACCGCTATTCATGTACAATGTGTTGACCCTTGATAATTCTTATTGTAAGGTCTGGTATTGACAGCTTATGATAACCATCATTGCCGTCGTTACTATACAGTCATTACAAAGGTTGCAGTCATGGTTTCCATCAATGTCATAACCAAGGTTAAACTGCTGAGTCATGATGGTTAATAGTCCGGGTTGAGAAATGATGGCTATTGCAAAGCAATGCTTATAGCTTATAACTATTGATGCTTAATCATGAAAGCTGATCATGGCCAAAAAAGGCCAGTCTGGTTCATACAGAAACGCCTTCACGGTTGATCATGTTCAACTTTGGTCCTCAATGATTGGTAGAGTATCCGCAAAACGGTGGGTTACTGAAACAGATTGAACAATAATCGATGGTAGTGATGGTCAAAAGTACCAGTTCTTCCTTGGGGAACTTAAGAACGATGGCCAACGCTGAAGAAAACATGATGACCAATAATGACTTGTGGTTTAAGCAAAATACTGGCTGATCTTTCATGATGAAGGATGAGCATCGTAGATATATTGGCTGAAACTATATACGTCGATTGGGATTGATGATGTTAAGTAAGCAGCTTACCACCGTACTTATCCATAATTGTTGATTCTCAACCGGTATTCTTCAACAACCTCATGTTCGAAAACATGTTAGATCCAGTATTGCTCGGACTGGTATCCTTCAATATAGTGGACGCTGCAGGTTCCAACCATCTTCAGCTGGGTGCCCCGGTCCCTCGTGATAACTACCAAATCCACCAGCAACAGCACGAGTGGCATGCTTCCAAGGCAAGGCCAACGGCAGCAACATCGACAGGTGCCGTTGGTGGCTGGATGGCGTGTGTAGCGTCAGTATATCATGATGCTAAGAATGGTGGTTTGTGATAGCGATGATTGTAGTAGTAATGGCTTTAGAAATAGGGATCATAGTTAAATCAGCGTGATAATCTGATAGCAATTAATTAGGGATAATAATGATAAATCAGTGTGAAATGATGGTACTTGTTCTGGGTCTTCGACAGCTAGCGAAGAAGTTTAATCTTTTGAATACAGAAGGTTCTGACTTTAGACATCTTTAGACACAAAACAAGCCCGGAAAGTTTTTTGGCTGTTGCGATTGGCCCTGCCAAAATGGCTTTCATCAAGTAGTGGGGGACCTACGCACCAGGCGATGGCAGCAATGCCATCGGGGGAAACAAACTGCAGCTGAAGGGCTGTTCTTGGCTGAGTTCAAGATGTAGCCCGTGGGGTTCTGAATTTCACTGGCCTCGAAGTCGCTATGGAAGCGACTCATGCGCACAGGGAGGCCATAAGAAGCATTGAATGGAGGTGTATAGCATGTGTATGGCCTGCAAACTATGTATTTAAACATGTAGTATCGATGATGCGCCAAGTTTGAAGAAATAGCAAGTCTACATAAAACTATCATGATGTCATGTCCATGTTGGTTTGTGGCTCAAAACTGCTGAGCACTGAAACTTGTATTGCTTCCAAACCAGAAAGTTTCATGATCTGAACTTTTTTCCCCGCATGCTCCTATCACATCCTTCCCTTCTGCAGGGGACAGTCCTAGCTCTACCTGCTCTCCAATCCCCAACCGCTGCGAAACAATTCCTACTTCGAGGTATTTGGTTGCCTACCGTACCAACAGGAGGGGCACAGACTGAAACACGGGGATTGGGCAAAAGGCACCCGACATAACCAAGAATAACCAAAAACATGAAATGTGACTAATGTGACCTTGCTTTCTTCTCTAGTGGGACGCCTGCCGATGTGCATCAAACATGTGGCAGTCTAATCTTTCCAAATTCTGTTGAAGATTGGTGCTGCTGTTTGTTTACCGGGGATTGACTAACTCATTGGCCCTGGGGGTAAACCAAAAATCATCATCTGATGAATCAAGATTTGGTTGGTGGGTACGACCCATCCCAAAAAAAAATCCATAAACCACTGACATATTCCGCATATTCGGGGACAAAAGTTTGAAACCACCAGCTAGTAGTTGTATGACCGTTTTTCTCCATGCAGCCATCATTATTGACCAAATCGCCATAAAAAGACCTTGTTTAACTCTTATTGTTGGTTATCACCATTCTGAACATGTCTGAACTACTTATTAACAATCACTATTGACCCCCTTATTTTTGCTCCTGTCTGCTACAGGTTCTTTGCTGAAAAGCTTTGGGATGTAGGCTACAGATATGGGATCTTCCGTGAAGATCACTGGACATTCAACGGTGAGACCTGGGAAAATGGCATTGGAAGACGGTGAATTTACAGCAAAATAAAGAAATTGCTCTCAGAAATGCTCAAGGGACAATCAAGCATAACATTAAGCATATGTGCTTAAATGATATATAAATATATTATTAACAACATTAAGCATATCATTAAACAACATATCCGACCAACATTGTCATATCATTAAGCACCAGCCAGTCAAAGCTTACCATCAGCATCAACCACAGCATGACCCATCATGACCCCTCCTCCCACAAGGCTCGGACCTTCTTTTCTAATGCCTCCAGGATCTTTAAGGCCTTGGCATGCTGATCGCTATCAGTATCCACTTTTGTTACCACAGGTGCTACTGCCACGAGATTGATTACTTGAAAACATGTTCATCTACTATTGTTCGTCAGTAAAGTAGCTGATCAATAGCTTTATAGCAATAAAGTTGCTGATTATTGTTTATCTGGTTGGCAGTTAGTTGCACCATTCCAAGAATCTGTTCGTCAATCAACCAAAAATCTCAAACATTGGAGAACTTTGAAACCACATCATCAGCTATCAAACCAATGAGTAATTTTATCAATGTTGATTGGGTGTTGAATTGTTAGGATACACATATAGCAATATATTTCATGTATCAACTAGTGTTCATTAATTGATCTATCAGCAACAAAGGTAATTAAAATGACACTTAGTTGATAGTTCCTCTGATTCATTGATTTTTTTTTGCCAGGGCTTCGCATTGGTTGAACCGCAACATATATGATACGGTGAATTCAATCTTTCAAGTATCAACAGCTTATAAACCTACCGATACTTGTTGGTACTTGATAGGTTAATCAAAAAATCAACTAATCATAATCAATCTACTTGATTTCAACATATGATTTTGTTGATGGATTCAAGTATTGTCCAAGCTACATGGTTAATTATTTAATCTAATAGTTCAATATGATCTCCCTATAGCTGTTGCTTGATTCAATTACTCATCTATATTAACACCTGTTATTAGTTCAATATGATTTCCCTATAGCTGTTAATCTTCCTATAGCTGGTGGATTCAACGAGGTTTCCTCAAGGATTCAAATCAGAGGATGTGGTGATCAGGACGCCCGCCTCATCGTCGCCTGCTCGCTGCAGGATATCCTGGGCCACGGATGGAACGCCAACGTGGGAACTGGATGCGTTTCTGGGGAACGGGTTGGGTCAGCATTGACCAGAAAAAATAGCCGTAGTTAATGGTGAATGATAGGGGATAATAACCAACAATCATAGGGGATATACACCAACCATATGGCTAGGTTAATGGTTAATAAGGGATGATAAGTAAGAATCATAGAAAATACATATCAACCATATGGCTAGGGGTCTATATTGACCAACCAAGAGGGATAGTAACCAACAAAACTGTAAGGAAAACAATGATGCATAGTGAGGGAACCAGGGGTACAGGGTTTCGACCCATAACCATATGTATATATGTAGTCAAGTCAAGTTCCATGAAGGATAATGTAGTCATCAATGATGTTAAATGATCATGTTTAGATATTTAGATGTACACCGATGCTTTTATGCACCAAGTTGTTTCTGGCGTACACTAGGGGAACCGCATGGGACCGCTACACATCATATTCACGAAGCAACCATCCCAAAGTCCAAAGGGGAAAATCAAAACATGTTTAAAATCACTGACTTGCCCGGATTATCTTGATGTTTCCAGTATTGATGCTTACAATAAGTCTTCTGGCAAAGTCTAACCCAGGAAATCACATACAGCGAACATCGTTGTTTCACTGTGAGCAAATCGCACACCGAAAGTCACTTTCAGGCCCACTTTTTTCACCATATCTGCATCCACATCAGGCAGCAACATTTCCTCGTGTATTTGGAGGCGTCTTGGCCTCTGAGCAAACTATAAGAACTGCTTGTACCCTCGCGAATTGCTTTCTACAGGACCTCAGGCAACTTATTTCTACGGCCTATCATTGCTTTTGCGCGTTGCATCTTGCAAGAATACACATTGGTACCTATATCGCACGTAGCCTCCACATACAATCGGGACAACATGGAGGTCATTTGGTGTAATGTCTGAATAGTTGTATGCTGTTAACCTAATTTGTTGCGAAAACATGCTATATACTATGCTCGTGATGAAAACATCAAACTATGAACCTGATTGATGACGGCTCCGTGCTATGGCTGAACAAATCTTGATGAGGACTCAGTAGATGAGCAGTGCCACTATGAATCCTGAAAAACACCCTCAGCACAAAGCCTGCCCCAGAAACCTTGATTTGGCAGCCCACTCATTGGGACTTCCAACGGTGGAGGTGTTTGTACCATAGACATGCGCTAACTATCAGAGCTATTGTTTTGCTCTGGCCATCATTGCAAGGCCCAAATGCGGATGACATTGAACTCCAGCAACCAGTTTACCAATGTCATAGCACTTAGTCACCGAAAGAATCTGTGTCCCTCTGTCTGTCTCTCTCCCCTTATCGTCATCGCCATCGAAAAGCTCCATCCCGAATCACAAAAAAGAATGTCAGAGTATTCTTCTTCAAGCATCATCTATCACTTTTGGACTTCTGAATTTTGGCAGTAACTACTACCTGGTATAAATAGAAACTGCCTGGTAGACTTGTGGCAGAGGCATCTTTCTTCGCCACCAATGTGACTGTAGAATGGCTTGACCCAGCCAAGAGCCCGCCACGCATGGCTCCCATATTTGGTGTCGGGGGTTCCAGCTGCATGGGAGGATGTGCAAAGGTGAATACTTGGGGTTCATCCACCTTAATGGCTCACAAGCACTGCCTACATGCTTTCTCAAAATAGGGGACCCCTAAAAACGGTTGGTTTTACTCAAAATGGTTCAATAAGGATGATTTGGGGGCACCCCTGTTTGAGAAACACCCACTTAACTGGGATTGTTGGCAGTTCTAGGGATATTATAAATCCCAGTTATAAGCATTGGCGGTGATATCTTATCAGTCATGCTGATGATTCGCCAACCGACCATTAGCAATAACCACGATGGTCATTAGCTATCATTCACCACCGTTACTACTTCTTAACCAGTACTAACCACATCTAACCTTTACACCGACTTATCATTTCATATTACCCCGTCATAAAGCATCATTCACCATCACACTCAACCATAATAACCCATCTACCACTATCCCATCATTAACCCATCTTCAGCCAGCCACCATCACTATTGACTATTGAATCATTATGATTCAACATCATCAACCATCACTAACGACCACCATTAACCAACATAATTGTTTTCACATCATTATGATTAACCACCGTTGACCCATGATTAAATAACCAATGATGATGAACCCATCATTAACCATCCCTATTTGTCATCATTCTCGATCATCATTGACTACTTCATCGCCGTGAAGCTTCAGCCATCGTCCCTTCACAGCAGCAGTTCCTGTTGCCGCTCTGGTTTTGAATTTGGATGGTTAGTAGTATACACCATGTAGGCGTTTGTCAAGTCATAGGGGGTCCGCCAGTTATCATCCGTTGATCGTCTTTTTTTTCAATCAACCAACCATAGCTTTGGTGGTTCCCAAACTGACTTGAGAAACCACCATGTGGCACTATTGATGGGTCCCAAGCCGCCATCATTCCACAAGTAACCAATGTGCGGCATTGCTCGCCTTCACCTCGATGAAGCGTATCTCCTCCTGCAGATTGCCCTGGCGCAGCATGGTGACTTTGAATGGTCAATGGCTATGGGATGCCATGGGATGCCATGGGATGCCATGGGATGCCACGGGTCAAGAGCTCAATCAGCCAACAAAGAGGTAGATGAACATCCCAACAGCTCGACATAGCTCGACGGACCGTGACTGGTTCATGGAAACAGCCAGGGGTGGTCAGTTCACTCACCAGGGTCGACACAAACATGCAGGGCTGGCATTGTTGTTCAGCCATCCAATCTTTCTTGAAAGCCTGGAAGAAGTTGCGGTCCTGAAAGGAGCTGGAGCATCGAGCAGGACTTCTTCGATGACCCACACGATTTGCACGCATCTACGAACAATGCAAGACAAATCCACGCCACGGTACGTGACTGTTTCCATCCATTTGTCTTCAGGTGGATGTTGATGAGACATATTCTGTCCAGGGCTGCCATGAGGACTGCCCTGCTGACCAATTTCAGACCCCACAGAACCGACTGAGTGATCATGACAAGAGGCCCTTGACCAGTGGGAGATCCAGCGGTTGATCGATCACCTTGAAGTGGTGCTTTGATGGGCCCATAAAGTGATGGGAATATGCTATGCAGCAATCCAGCCGTAAAGTTGGCACAAGTTATGGAATATGTTGACCATGGGATTCCACCATAATCCAACCATTTCCAGCACCGTTAAACCACCAACCGGCAGTTGTTCAACCACTATCCTTACTCATCATCCCCTATCATTAACTATTACTAACCCACCATTAAAAGTTAAAAAGATGCTTGATCACTGGAGAGCCAACCCCTTACTCCAACCCGAAGTTCTTGCGCTACTTGGAACAACCAGCCAGCCTTGGAAGCGTACAACGAGGCTGGGCCAGACTGATGCTTCGTTCATGAGGAGCATTAAGAACTGCATGCATCCACATGAGCGACAAGTTTTGTTCATGTTTTGCTGACTATGCTGACAGAAATGATCATGTGATATGGTGTGTCACCTTATGATTGACAAACATGAGAAAAAGATGAATAACATATGGCTGGTTCCCCCATCAGCAACCATTGTTTTCCCACTACTATTGTTGGTGAACTTATCCCCTATGAAATTGGTTGCTTAATATTGACCCACAGCCATATGATTCTCTGTGGTTTCTGATGATTTCTCCATCCTCATTTCCTACTAGTGCCGAGGGCGGCTCGAGACGGCGCATCTTCCAGCGCCTCTTCGCAAATCCACCACCTTGCCTGGCGCAGCCGGCACTAGCGTGGGCTGTGCTTGGCTGGTCGTGGCGTCCACGGTCGTGCCCAGTGCCATTGACGAGACTGATGCCATGATGGGGCTCGCCTAACATCTCGTGAAACATCTTCGTTGATCGGATGCTCTTCCAGCTGTGCGCCAAATGAGACGAATGATGGGATCGTACGGTACTTGCCACAGGGGCGATGATGAGGAGGTCCACAACTAGCAAGAAAATGCAAAAAAGAAAAGCCACTGACTTTGTCATACATGGCTTGAGTGAAACAACGTCCCACTTTACCATGCTTGCCTTGAGTTTTACACCAAAATGGTTGTTTCTCAAAATGGGGGACTCCCAAAATGGATGGTTTACTACTAGAAACGACTATAAATGGATGATTTGGGGGGTCCCCTATTTTGAGCAACCACCAAATATCCGTGGTGCCGTGTGCTCTTTCCATGCACATCGCCTCACTCCTCTGGCTCGCTCTGGTGGCATCGTGGCGGCAGTTGCAGGAAGTTGCTTGAGCCCCCAGCTGCAGAACGACAAGACACAGGGAACACAAGAGTGTCATTACACGAAGTGGCTATGGGTCAAGCAGTTAACCCACCAATAATGGGGGTTAATAACCAACAATAACAAGGAAACCAATGGTTAATGATGGGGAACCAGGGGTACGGGGTTTTGACCCACAGCCAAGTGTGACCGGTTGGTTCATTAATGATATTTTTTGATAATAAGTGTGGTTGGTTCACTACACTAAGTGTGGCCAGGTCATCAATGTTCATGAATCTGTTGAATGAATTGGGCGATCTCTCTTCGGTTGATGGTTGATCTCATACAGAGATTATGATCCCGATGGATGGATGGATGGATGGATGGATGGATGGATGGATGGATGGATGGACGGATGGACAAACGGAATGGAATGGGATGGGATGGATGGAAAAATAGATAGGTAGATAGATGGATAAAGAGATAGATAGATATAGATGGATAGATAGATCGACAAACGACAACATGGACAGATGGATGGATAGAAAGATACATGGATACAGGTCGATAGATCGCTATGCAAAGAGACAGGCACACAAACAAAGAGAAACACAGCCAAACAAATATGCAAAGAAAGAAAGAAAGAAAGAAAGAAAGAAAGAAAGAAAGAAAGAAAGAAAGAAAGTTTCCTCTCTTGAGCATTTCCACCACCACCTTGTGTGGTACTACCCCTATTTGCAGATTGCAGTCTAGGGCCTCTAAACCTTTGCTCCAACAACGCCGCTCCAACCACGCCCTTTTTAAGACCACCAAGTTCATCTCTGAACCCTTGTCCAAGGAATGCTTTCATCTTGACATCGAGCCCCCAGCCGGTCCAACTTTCGCAGTGTCGCAGGAGGCATCGCAGAAACACAGCAGGGTACTGGCTGTGCTTATTGTACTGTCACTGGTTGGTTCCAGTCCAAGGAATGCTTTCATCTTGACATCGAGCACCCAGCCGGTCCAACTTTCGCACTGTCGCAGGAGGCATCGCAGAAACACAGCAGGGTACTGGCGCTGCTTATTGTACCGTCACTGGTTGGTTCCAGTCCAAGGAATGCTTTCATCTTGACATCGAGCACCCAGCCGGTCCAACTTTCGCACTGTCGCAGGAGGCATCGCAGAAACACAGCAGGGTACTGGCGCTGCTTATTGTACCGTCACTGGTTAGCAGCCTTTGCATATTGAGACTTCTGCTGGAGGCAACCCAAAGCTTGATAGGTTCGAAGCATCCACAAGTTGCTGATTTCGCTTACGGTAAGCTATGTCATCCCTGTGGCCTACCCTCTCAACTTTCGCAGTGTCGCAGGAGGCATCGCAGAAACACAGCAGGGTACTGGCTGTGCTTATTGTACTGTCACTGGTTGGTTCCAGTCCAAGGAATGCTTTCATCTTGACATCGAGCACCCAGCCGGTCCAACTTTCGCACTGTCGCAGGAGGCATCGCAGAAACACAGCAGGGTACTGGCTGTGCTTATTGTACCGTCACTGGTTGGTTCCAGTCCAAGGAATGCTTTCATCTTGACATCGAGCACCCAGCCGGTCCAACTTTCGCACTGTCGCAGGAGGCATCGCAGAAACACAGCAGGGTACTGGCGCTGCTTATTGTACCGTCACTGGTTAGCAGCCTTTGCATATTGAGACTTCTGCTGGAGGCAACCCAAAGCTTGATAGGTTCGAAGCATCCACAAGTTGCTGATTTCGCTTACGGTAAGCTATGTCATCCCTGTGGCCTACCCTCTCATGGTAACCCCTGCATCTCAAATCCCCCTTTCACTGCACATTGTCCAGTTCACAACTTGCTTCTTCATGTGGACCTGGACTTGCAATGGTTTCCAGGACCTGAACGACTGCCAGAAGGAAAATGGGTCCTTGTCTTCTTCTTACATCTCTTCCTCTGGTGACCTTTGTCCGGCAACAACCGCTGCGCAATATCCCACTCTCCTCCATTCAGCCCTCTGTCAGAGATGAAAGGCTCAGCTCTTGCCACACTAGGTCGACATACACAAATCACTGAGAGGCCTTGGGAGGCCCGTTCTGTCTTCCTTCGCTCCAGGGTCCGACTGCTGCTTGTTGTACTGTGACTGGTTGGTTCCAGGGGAGCCTTCATAGAAACACAGCATTATTGAAGGCGGGCCCTCGAGCAGCCTTTACATCTTGAGACTGCTGGAACTGGGCAACCCAAAGCTTGATAGGTTCGAAGAAGGTCAAAGAAGCATCATCATCTGACAAGTTGTGGATCAGCAGTGTCCCAGTCCCACGCAAGTTGCTGCTTTTGTCTGATCAAAACTACGCCTTCCGCATGAGTTGAAAGACTGACCTGGTTGGGATCTGCCTAAGATCTTAGCTTGAGGAGACCTATTCAGAAACTCAGCAAAATCGATCTTGTCTCTCCTTCGGATCTGTTGTCAAATAGCCAAGCATCAAAAAATGCAAAGATTCCAAATGGATCCAAATGGTTTGCTCGGACTGGCTGTATGTTGGGGTCTCGCGGAATACGTAAAGAATTGAAAAACCCGGGCAAATCTATCTGGGGACGGTTGTTTGACTTTGTTGTCATCCATGCTAACGTCGGCCTGACATGTTGAGTGAAAGATGCCAGAAAATGCTACATTGAGACATTGTTCAACGCAAAAAAATGGGAAATCCAGGGATTCTGCAGGTTTTTCTATGGCATATGCATTGGCAGACGAGAGAATTGGGCCTGGCGACGATGGCCTCTCATGACTCGGACATGTGTCCCTCTTTGTGGTTCCATGCTGCTGCAATTAAAAACACACTGAATCTGGCCGTGCATTTCACCTCAGGAAAATATGTGATGTCTTGCTCCTTTCAAGGCGTTTCCGATGTTTTGTGGGGAAAGCTAGTGAACAAAGATGCAGGTCGTTCTGCTCATGCGCTGTGTGGACTACCTCTTTGTTGTGAGCGCTTGCGGTGCCAAGATAACACCACCTTGCACTGGGCCAGCTCGGAGTCCACCTTCTGCGTGCGCGGCTGTGTCCAAACAGAATCTCTCGAAATCTTGCTCGGAAGTTTTGATTATGCCTATTAGGACAAATGGTGGCCTCATTGACTACTAGTTTCTGTGTATCCAGGCCGCCCGAGACTTTCTTGGAATATGCTGAAACAATATTGAGATTGTGCTGGCTAGTAGACTTAAGTTTTTTATCCTGTAATATCCGGCATTTGTGCATGCACAGCTCCGTGTGATATGACATGGTCGAATAGGATGATATTTGCATGCATGTCAAATGATTGTATTTTGAGACGGTCTGAGGCGGTCTGAGACGGTCTCCAATGGCTTCCGTTGCAGTGTGGACGACGTTTGAGACAGTCTGAGACGGTCTCAAACGGTCAGAGACGGTTTCCACGGTCCGCATCGCATTTTGGTGCTTTGGTTGCATCGCTGATCATTTCGTTCCAAATATAGTTTCTGCGAAATCAAATATAGTTTCTGCGAAATTCAATATTGTTCCAAGATAGGCTCAACTGGCAAAAATTGCCACAGTTAATGAGACCGCCATTGGTTACAACCTATTCATTTGGTCTTTATTTTCAGCCTGAGAATATGCGAAATGTGGCTTTGGCAAACATGAGGCACGTTAGCAAGAACAAATCTCAATTCTCGATTCGGGCGGTTTTTGAAATTTTGGAAAAAATTGTTCGGGAGGAATCTGGCGCGATTCGAGCGGAATTTGGTGCGAATTTGGCGGAAACACCCGAACCACACATCTTACGAAAATCAATTCGGGCATATTCGGGCAGAATTTGCGCTTTGAAAAGCTGGTCATGACGAATCATGTTGAGTCAAAATGCCCTTTCGTTCGATGGCCAAGACGCGCAGTGATCAAGAGAACCCTTGCTTTGGCACTTTCGAACTACCTCGTCTTCCCCAAGGACAAGACCTGCCACTTTGATGCCATGCTGCCAGCTTCGAGAACATCTACAACTTGGCTTGAGTGAGAAAGCCACCTACCTCCAGGTGAAGGACCAAGTACAAAGCTATGAACGTGTGACTCGAGCCTGGAACCAAGAAAGTGGAGTATTTGGAGAGAATGCTACTATGAAATACCAATTTGCATGGTATGATGCCTTAAAAAAGTATCCCCAATGCCATTGGCAGGGGTGCTCTTGAACACCTCATTTTCTAGCGGAGAAAAATCGATTTTGCTAGAAAATGACTCTCCTTGACAAGTCTCCTCATGTTTATCTCTTGAGGACCATACTTTTCTGGTCAAATTGGGTGCTTCATTAAGAGCTACAAAATTATCCAAACTGTGCCGCAACGTTCGAAAATCAGTCACGGTGTCTTAGAAAATGCCTTGTCACACACATCACGAAAATATACAGAAATGAGGTGGATTTCAGCGTATTCTAAGATGGCGTTCTTTCTTGAACTGGGTTTTGCTCAGAAAATGCAAGGCTGTCAGGTCCAACTACTTCTGCCCAAATTTGCAACGCACACATTGATTGCAGGTGCCTGTTTCTAGAGGCTGATTACACCAAGTTCACTTTCTAGAGATGGTATCCAAAATGATTAGAAAACCGTTCTGGCTCCAGTGACTTTCCATGAGCTCTGGCTTCCTTGAATTTCCCAGTGGCTCCTCAATATTGTAACCGCTGTCGGTTTTTTTCTGAATCAATGAGTTCTGCTAGAGACTGCTAGGCAATGAAAGCTGATATTTCCACTAGGTTTTGGCTGGCATTCGCCGGGAAAGCCTGCCCGGGGAAACGCTGGTGCTGCAATGGGGTCTCTAGAAAGGCTTGGCAACAATGGCTGCGAAGGGAAAAACATCAGATGATGAGCTACGGACTTTTCTTGGTAATTTCCTGATGGCGCCATTTTCGTAGGGTTTATGCCGATTGACTTTGAATTCTAAGTGCCTCTCTAGGCATGTCAGCAAGTGGGTCAGGGCCAGTGCTGTCGCATTAAAGCTGACGAGCCTCATAACGTGCAAAGGAGTTTGGCTGGCCAATAGTTCTTTTCGTGAAATTGCCGCCCGTAAGATTGCTCGGCTGCTGCATGGCATTCGTGACCCTGCAGAAAGGGAATCCACCCCTCCCCCTTCAAGCAGATCTGGTCTTCGCTGCAAGGGGGCCTGGCTTTGCATGAAAAAATACGGCCGGGTGTACGGGCTCGAACCTTCAATTTCTATTGAAGGGGGATATCCATCCCCTTTTTTGGGGGTACTCTGGGACAGACTCTAGGATGTTTTTCCAGATAGAAACTCACTTCCTTTAATTCACTGCTCGCTGCACAGTCAACCTGGTTTGCTTTGGCCATTTCGATAAAGAGATGCATTTTCTACTGAGACATCCCCGAGCACGTATACATAGCAAATGCCAGTGTGTCCTCAGGGTCCCTTTCCAAAAATCTGCTGAGGTTTTAGGGTGTTACAACGTTGGCCACGTCTTCCCACAAATGCGAAGTCACTTGCTTCCTCTGAGTTCACTGCTCCCTGCAGAGTGAACCTGGCTTGCTGGCTCAAGATCTTCTGGTTGCGGTCTTGCCTGGTCCGTTTCAAAACTGCATCGGGCGGGAAACTGTTTGTGCACAGCTGATCCACTAATGAGCCTTTTAGTAGGAAGGCCAACAAAAACAAAATTGCACTAGAACCAGCATCTGAAGCCCAAATGGCACCACTTTGAATCGATTATCGGAGTGCGGCTTTTCACTGCGGTTGTTCCCGAACTTCGCTGACGGGAACTGTTTCTTTCTTGAGCTTTGATTCCGATGATTGCGTGCTCTGAGATAACTCCTTGTACAAAGCGCTCTAGCAAGAACACGTTTGCCAAACTACTGGCTCACGTGGAGACAAGGTCCGTGCTATCATTTCATGAGAAGCATCTCATGATGCCAAAGCAAACCACATCCACCCCGTCCCCACCCACTCGGACAACTCCAAGTCCTTTTGCAAAAGGCAGTTCTGGCAACTCTGAAACGAATCTTGCCAAGCTCTTCAACTATATTGCTGCTAACAAGAATGATCCAGCCAAAAGTTGTCTGATGCAAAGATCGCTGAAATGTTAAGCGCTTGATTCCTTCAATCTACACACCGCTCTCAACTTTGCCAAAAAATCGACAAACAGTTGGCTTGTCGACCAAACGGTTTTTTGGCCAGGCACTATTGACACCTTCAATGTGTTCAAATGTTCCATCCTGCTAGCGCAGGTCGCACAAATTGATGCACAATCTTTCCCTTTACATGCTGCATTGCCCAAACAATTCACTTCTATGCTGATTCAAAATGCAGTCAGGTAATACCTGCGGCAATTCCTCAAGGATGAATCATCCACACAAGAAATTGACCTGGACATGTTGCCAACCACAAAAGGCACATCTCAATCCAAACACAGCTTCGTGTTCTCCTGCAACCGAGGCAACTGAGGTACATTTGCTGACATCAGCCACCACCAGTGTAGCAACTCCAAGGCTCTTTCGGGATCAAGATCATTATTGCAACTTTGGGGTTGGCAGGGCAAACTGCTTTAAGCATCTAGGCTGCTAGGCTCCACTTTCGAAGCTCCCGCTCCCCAGAGAGCTTCCACACAGCGAAAAGGGTCAATAGATCGGCCGTGGAATTCAGGAGTGGTGTTGCCACATAGGAGGAGCTGATGGTGCTGTTCGTCGAATTTCGGGTACTCCACTCCAAGTGGTTCAGGGAATTTCGAATGACACTCAAATCGTTGACCTCAATTGGAACGTGCCGGCTTGCAAATAGCCACAGGTTCAGAACCTCTCCAACAAAGGATTTCCAGACTTGTAGCAGGTTTTGTTGTCCTGCTCATGCCGAGTCACTTCCAATGGCGCAATGCGCAAGGCGGGGGTACATCTCCGATGCAAAGGCCCAAGATGACTGACGAGTTGTGACCCAGTACTCCAAGCAAGCGCATGCATCAACCTTGGCATCCTTCAGTATGTTCAGCGGAGGCCCGCTGCTGGAGAGCACAAAATGGCACAAGCAAGTGTATTTCTTGGAGCTTTACCTTCACCCTGCTGCTGATTGCAGCACTGTATAGATGGCAAACCTCTTAGTATGCGGTCAACTTGCTGCGACCCTGGCTTGTGTTGACAGCAGGAAACCTGGCTGCGCCTGGCTGGGGGGGTTCCTGACTGGCCGGCCGCAGATTGACCGGGTCTTGCTATGGAAAACTGCTTCAAGTTCCCGTTGTGCTTCCGTCCGCTTTCCCAAGAGTTTTCCAGCAACGCGAGGCACCAGCAAAGTTTTAACATGTGACAAGAGTCAATATATGTAGAAACTGAGAGTATGGCCCCGGTGGCTAGGTAGAATCAAAGGTCTGAAGACACCTCGCCGATGCAAACCTGGAAGGCCCAAAATGATGAGTGTCCTGACTGCGGTGCCCAAACTGCATTGTATTTGGATCTGTCTACCTACTTGCGACCAGCGCAGTTGCTGAGCTTGGCGGCGGTCAATGCTGAAGTACTCCTGGCAAGCTTCCAGCAACACTGAAGCTTGGGTTGCAATCAGCTGCGTTTGGCATGATAACAATCGAAAACGGCCCTGTGGATCAGCTTTGGTTGGAAGCACCTTCGGGCATCTCCGATGAAAATCATTGAAACTGGGTTTGGTAGAAATTGCAACCAGCTCTGACCATGCATGGTTGGAGTCCCCTGTTCCGCAGAATGATGCCACTGTTGCAGAGCTCTTGTCTGCCAGATCTATTTGGGAGATGTATGTTGATGCATCCAAGTATATCGAGAAACTATACTTTTTGATACGCAAATGTGTGTATCATTTTTTGGTCTCCATGCCGAAGTGCTCGTGGGAAGCTTCCAGGAGCATGAAGTTTGGCTTAGTCCGTTAGATGGCGGAAACTGAATCATGATCAGCTTAATGGGGCATGAACACAAGTAAAAAGCTTGAAAGTCTTCATTGCAGCCCTTCCACTTCATTGACTGGCAAAGTTGTTGAGCATGATGGCAGTCAATGCTAAAGTACTCCTAGCAAGCTTCCGGCAACGATGAAGCAGGGGTTGGTCGGCTAGATTGTGGAAAGGACCCAGCGACACTAGCTTGGACAAGAAATGAATGAGGACGACCCTCCATCATGATCGACACAAACCAAAGCGGTCCTTTTGATTGGCTTTGATTGGAAGCATCTTCGGGCAACTTCGAGCAAAACCATTGAGACTGGGTTTGGTAGAAATCGCAACCAGCTCTGACCACGCATGGCCGAACCATGCCACTCACGCAGAGCTCTTGTCCGCCAAAACAATTTAGGAGATGTATCCAGAAACTACTTTTTGATACGCAAATTTGTGTATCATTGGATGTCTCTATGCTGAAGTGCTCCTGGGAAGCTGGGAAGCTTTCAGCAACCATAAAGCCCGCAGCATCAACAAACACGACCAAACCTAAGAGTATTGCAACGAGCAGTTGATGAGCTTAGCGGCGGTCAACGCTGAAGTACTCCTGGCAAGCTTCCAGCAACCATGAATGTGGAAACTTGAGGTCCTATGGCACATTCCTTTTGACCAAAATCCGCAGGCAATCAGCTTCGTTTGGCATGATACCGATCGAAACCGGCCCTGTGGATCAGCCTTGGTTGAAAGCACTTCCAAGCAACTTCGAGCAAAATCATTGAACAACAAGCATGAGAGTTTTGACTGCAGTGCCCAATCTGCTTTGTATTGGAACTGGTCTACCTACTTGCGACCAGCGCAGTTGCTGAGCTTGGCGGCGGCCAATGCAGAAGTACTCCTGGCAAGCTTCCAGCAACCATAAGGCTTGGGTTGCTTGGCGAAATTGTGGAAACTTGAGGTCCTATGGCACATTCCTTTTGACCAAAATCCGCAGGCAATCAGCTGTGTTTGGCATGAAAACAATGCATGCTACTTGCTTCCAGCACAGCTGCGAAACGCTGCGGTGATGAATGCTGAGATCATTGATCGGGAAGCATGGAAGCCACATGCCGCATAAGAGGGTACAACTCAACACATTGCCTTCGGACGAAAACTGCATCACGATGACCTTCCATCGGCATCGACACAGCCGAAAACGGCCCCATTGATCACCCTCGCCTTATCCCTTGGCTGAGCCCACTGTACTTTTCATTCGCTCGAAAACAACTTTGCTTTGAAGAAACGAAGCTTACGCTTTCTAAAATTCTGCCAGGATTTTTTGAGGGGTGTGTCAGCTAGATCGAGGAAAGGACCTATCGACACTAGCTTGGACAAGAACTGAATGAGGACGACCCTCCATCATGATCGACACAGACCAAAGCGGTCCTTTTGATTGGCTTTGATTGGAAGCATCTTCGGGCAACTTCGAGCAACACCATTGAGACTGGGTTTGGTAGAAATCGCAACCAGCTCTGACCACGCATGGCCGGCCGATGCCACTCACGCAGAGCTCTTGTCCGCCAAAACAATTTAGGAGATGTATTGAGAAACTACTTTTTGATACGCAAAATCATCAAATTTGGGTATCATTGGATGTCTCTATGCTGAAGTGCTCCTGGGAAGCTCCCAGCAACCATGAAGCTTGGGTTGCTCGGCGAGATTGTGGAAACTTGAGGTCCTATGGCACATTCCGTCTGACCAAAATCCGCAGGCAATCAGCTTCGTTTGGCATGATACCGATCGAAACCGGCCCTGTGGATCAGCCTTGGTTGAAAGCACTTCCAAGCAACTTCGAGCAAAATCATTGAACAAAAAGCATGAGAGTTTTGACTGCAGTGCCCAATCTGCTTTGTATTGGGACTGGTCTACCTACTTGCGACCAGCGCAGTTGCTGAGCTTAGCGGCGGTCAACGCTGAAGTACTCCTGGCAAGCTTCCAGCAATCATAAGGCTTGGGTTGCTCGGCGAGATTGTGGAAACTTGAGGTCCTATGGCACATTCCTTTTGACCAAAATCCGCAGGCAATCAGCTGCGTTTGGCATGATAACGATCGAAAACGGCCCTGTGGATCAGCTTTGGTTGGAAGCACCTTCGGGCATCTCCGATGAAAATCATTGAGACTGGGTTTGGTAGAAATCGCAACCAGCTCTGACCACGCATGGCCGGCCGATGCCACTCACGCAAAGCTCTTGTCCGCCAAAACAATTTAGGAGATGTATTGAGAAACTACTTTTTGATACGCAAAATCATCAAATTTGGGTATCATTGGATGTCTCTATGCTGAAGTGCTCCTGGGAAGCTCCCAGCAACACTGAAGCTTGGGTTGCCCGGCGAGATTGTGGAAACTTGAGGTCCTATGGCACATTCCGTCTGACCAAAATCCGCAGGCAATCAGCTTCGTTTGGCATGATACCGATCGAAACCGGCCCTGTGGATCAGCCTTGGTTGAAAGCACTTCCAAGCAACTTCATGTCAAAATCATTGAACAAAAAACATGAGAGTCTTGACTGCAGTGCTCAAATTGCTGTTTTTTTGGTTGCTGATGGGTGAACATTTGATCGTTTGTGGTGATATCCAGCCATTTGATCCAATGAAAACGGGCTGAAAGCACCGACAAAACTATGAAAGAAACCCACTCCATCATTTGTTTTTCATGTTCGGAGGTCTCGCTGACGATGCGAAGGTGAGTCTAAAAAAACGAGTTGACGATCAACACTTGGCAAAGGTTTATCGGCTTCTGATGGCCATCAAGTGCCATGGCTTCCACGCAAAAGCCAACAGAATGCCAAGCTGAGCTGACTAGAATAGATCCTCTGACTGAACAAGAACAAAGGCTCGCAGTCTGCTTTGCCACTCTAGGTGCGGAATTTGGGTAGCTTGAAGGCCGACCTGGGGATTCTGAAACCTGCCCAGAAACTCAAGGTGATGGAATGTGGATTGAAGCGAAGGTAGGAAACTCAAAACCGAAAAGAATGTAGCATCTTTGTTAGAAACTGTTCGCAGTGGCAACCAAAACCTTGTCAGCACCTTTGATGATGTTGGACCTGCAGAGCGCAGAGTGCCCCCTGTGATGTTGATGCACTTAAATTGGAGTCTCATTCACGTCGCAGTTTCTATGAAGTGGCACGCCTTGAACAGTCATCATCTGACCCTGAGGCCAGGGGTCACCATAGTCACTTCGAAGAAAAAGTGCATTGGACATCATCGCCCGCACTTTGGCATTTTCAAGGAATTTGTTTCTATCAAAACTCAGCGGAAAGCATGGGCCTTTGTCAGAGATGAGTTTGGCAAAACTTTCGCGAGGTCATTTCTGGTCTCCTTATTTTGGATTATTTTGGCATGTTGCGATCTGTATGGCACCTGTGCATCATGCGTTTACTAGTATGCCTTCGACCTTTTAGTGGAAAGGCAAGCGATGGATTCTTCTCAAAAAGCCAATTACTCTCCAGTGCAAGGAAATCGGCACAAGCACAATTCTCCGCATCTTTCTGCCTCGAGTTTGGACGAAAAGGGCCTGGTGGCATTTACCTTGTACTTGCATGCTGCAGTTCAAGGTGGAAAGGAGCGCACAACAATGGTGCAAAGCAGTGCACACTTGTTCCCCCTACCGGGGTCTTTGGGACGTCCACAATAATGGACCGCGGTTGGCACCGACATCTTGATGTGAGAGCCAATCTGGAAGCACACATTTCTGCGATCAATGACTCACAGGTACACGAACCGATTACAAGACATTTGTCGTGCCCCTCGATGATCTTGTTGAAGTTCGCACCTGCCAGCAAGCTTCAGCAATGCTTTGGTGTTTTGGCAATAGATTGAAATTCCCTAGCAACTTGTGAAAAACGCAAACGCCGATATCAGAAGCCTACAGCTCCTTTTGGTGGCAAAACAAATTGTTCAACTAAATATGGAGTTATCTTGCAAATTGTCAAGGTTGAACAATCTCAATGACCTCAATGACAGCGCCAAATTTTTCACAAACCACAAAGCACAGTGCCTCCGATGATTTCCGGCGCTCCAAATATTCTGGGCACAGCGCCGGTGTGACCTGGCAAACTGAGTGCGACGCGCTTGCATAGCTTGCTGGCCGACTTCCGACCTTTTCCAGGTGCAACCATTACACTGCCACCGCCACTGCCTGGCTTTTGCATAACTTGCTGCTTTCAAATGTGTGTTTTTCACGTTTTCCGCTTTTGCCATTTCAAAATTCGTGCGCCTTCATGTTCTCGCATACTCCGGCTTGCACATCATGGTTTGGGATTTTCGTATCTGAATGTTCACGACTATTATGTTGTCTGTTTTCTTCTGGTGCTTTTCGTCGTATCTGCTTTTTTGCAATGTTCATGTTTTCACACTCGGCACTCGAATGATTCCGCGTTTTATTGTATTTTGCCATTGTTTTCCCTATTATTGTTCGTTGTTATCCTCCATTATTGGTTGGTTAAGATTGACCCATAGCCATTTTGCACTGAGCGGAGTTGCCTTTTTGTTGGTGGACGTTTCCTCACCGGTTTCTTTTGATCAGAAGCTGGCCAATCAATTCTGGTTGACAAGCTGGTATATTGAAGTGCTAACTTAGGACATAGCAACCACCACAAAAAACACTGGCAGCATATAGTCCGAGAACGTTCAAATCACGGGTTTAAGTCTTCAACTTGATCGATGAAACCCTGTTATAGCAAGAGTGAGCAGCTCGATAACGCCTTCCATTTACCAACCTCAGTCACCAATCAGAGTTATTGAAAGCATCAATGAACGAAACCAAAAAAACGGTCGCAACAATTGTCACTGGCAATCAATTGTGTGAAACCACTTAGTAATTCGTCTCGTTGATACTTTGTTCATTGAGAGGGTGATAATAATGACTTATACTGGGTACCAAGCCAACAACAACGATAAGAGCTAAGAACGAGAACAGTTTTGTGATGACCAGCAATAAGTGATGATTGCAGCCTTGTTGGGACCCTCTCAGCATCTTGTTCCGTTGCGCAAATTCCTTGTGTGAACCCAAAGAGCCCATGGTGTTGGGCATATCCTCATGTTTCATACAGCTCGATTAATGCTGAACATTTACGCGGTGGAAACCAACTGCCAAACCCTGACGGATGGGGATTGGACGATCAGTGTGGGAACGTCCTTCTGGTAGAGTCCATGTGACTTTCCAAAACATATTGTGCTTTTCGGGTTGGTCGTTCTATGTGGTCATCCATGCCTCATTTTTTCGTCCATATGAAGATCCCCAACAGGACCACCGAATCAATGGGAACCAGCCAGCTGTTGCCCATCTCTGTCATTGACAGCAATCAAGAACCACCATCTGACGTTATTTCAGCTTCATCCATTGCAATCTAGAATTGTTATCCCAATTCACACTTATTGAAGACATGATCATGTTTTAAGCAATTATCACTATTTACCTTAAGTTATGATGGGGGCTTAGTCATAATGACAAGTAATCAATAATGAAGTTTGGCCAGATTAATAACCAACCATGAACTATCATTCGTATCAAATCACCGGCAATAAATCATCATACCAACCAGGGCTTGATAGTTATGGTAATAATCATTATGAATTATGATCGGCCATTTGCCATCAAGATAATTGTCCACCATTTGATTGATCTATAGTGATGTTTCAATGATCATTAACTCCTAGCACTTTGAAACATCACTATCCACAGCCAGCCGTAGCCATCCACTACTCCACGAAAATTCATCGGAGATCCAGGGGGCCAACAGCCAGCAAAAGGCCACGTTGCAAGAGTTGCAACCTGGATGAATTGTAGACACAACTATGTAGGTATGGATGACAACAAGCATCCAAAATGGGTAGCCAGACAACCCAACTATGTGGGTACCTGGTTTGGCATGGACTCCAGCCATGTCAATTGATTCGGTATCACGAGAGGTGTGGAGGTGAGAGAATATTGGAACAACCCCAAATACAGGCACATTGACCAAAGCTATCAATATCTTCATACCTGTGATATCATCTCTATGAACAATTCAAAATTTCAGCATCAAAAACATCTTGCCACAAAAAATAACAGGTACTTCACTTGCTCTGTCTCACTAACAACCTGTGGGCCTCTTCGAAGGGATGAAGCGTCATCGTTGGCTCACTAGCTCATGAGTAACTCGCTTGACAAGAGTTCATCATGGATGAAACACTGCTAATGGCAATCAGCAACCAGCAGCAACTAGACGTATTGGTTGACCATTCATCCTGGCTATATCGAAACTATCCCTACATCGCCAAAACGTTCCATTCCTGCGATCAAAAAGCTACAACGAATTGAAACAAACAATGATAATGATGGGCATCCCCAGTGGTCACAGTGAACGCCACGCCCCAAGGAACTAACCTCATCACTCATCAACTTCCCCGCCTGCGCCCGTTACATGGAAGGATCCTGCAGTGTTGCCGCCCATGGAGCCTGACCATGGTGCACACCACAAGAGTAAACCTCAAAGCTGCTGGTACACACAAGGCGGATTTCGGGAGTTCCAACTACCAAGCCTGGTTTTCCCAACAAAATTCTCATTGGCCAGAAGTGAGGCCAAGGCAAGCTTTTGGGATGTCCACAGCTACCCGAGTGCGTTCCCACGGCCCGCGATGGGCCTGAATGCAAACCACACGCCAAACACACCATACCGCCTTGAAGGGGGTTTGATTTTTGAGATGATGAAGTCACTAGGCCAAAATTTCAGCCTGTAGGAAATCTTGAAAACCACCATTCTTGATGACCATCTGGGCCCAGAAACATGCTGATTGTTCAGCACTTGGATGATAAGTCATTCGGCCACCCCAACACTCCTGTCAAGGGTAGAATCCAACTCTTACCCTTTTCGTTACCCCACTTATGACTCTATCACTGCGCAACGATACCGAAGGGGTTGACATATGTGAACTCATTGCCGATCACTAAGCAGCATTGTAATCCTTAGCGACGGGGTAACCATTGATACAACTCCATCAACATGCATGAATCATTCCCAAAATAATCATCACTCTGCAGTATGTTAGCCAATGTGTGAATCAGCTTATTAGCGTCAATTATTTACTTGCTGCTGGGCGGAGAGACTGGATACAAGAACTCCCCAAGTGCAAAGAACCCGGCTGTGGCGTCGGCCGAGAACGCTCAGACCATCTCTCTCTCTCTCGCTCTCTCTCTCTCTCTCCAGCGCCATCTCCCATAGTATCCACTGTTTGGAAATCCATGTATGTATATGATTTCCTTTAGTTTCCCGGTAATATCCCTTAGTTTCCCAACGTGTTCTCGTCTTCATGCCGTGCGTAAGGGAGACGCGGCGCCCTCCCCACAGGCCGCTGCACCTGTTGCAGAGCTGCAGGGTACATTGAAAACCTGGCGGATGGCGCCAGTCGACATGATCAAAATGGGAGCAAGGAGAAGTACCAACCCACCATGATGATGATGATGATGATGATGATGATGGTGATGATGATGGTGATGATGATGATGATGATGATGATGATGATGATGATGATGATGATGATGATGACCATTCTCAGTTCACAATTCATCAATCAAAAGTGAAGCATTATATAGTAGTTAACCTTTAACCATTATCTATCAAAAAAGAATCAGCAGTGTTAGCTAACCAATGACAAGTATATAGCAGTCAATATATTAATATCAATAGTGATCAAACTGATAATCAACCCCATTGACCAAAAATACAATTACAGTCTGACTGCTTGCAAAACTCACACGGTTTCGGATCATGATACTCCTCGGACACAAAGATCAAGGCTGTGTTTTGTGGCATCCGTTTTGGGCTGATGAGCCATGAGCACCTGAAACCTGTGAAAAATAACGGGCCCACCACTTTCAAACACATAGCTTGAGTTTTCCATCCATCCCCTGTGCATGACATGGATCTCACACCACCGCGGCCTCACTCCTCTGGGTCGCTCCGGGGTCCCGAAGCCGAGTCGTGTCTGCTGGAGCCCCCCAGCTGCTCGCGCCGAACAATGCGGAACGACAAGACACAGGGAGCACAACAATATCATTTACACCCACTATGGTTGGTTCATCAATGTTCGTCAACCACTGTATGAATTGCTTGACCTTACTATGTTTAATGTTGATCTCATTCCTAGCAATGTTCAGCAAGCGTAGTTAATGATCATCCCTGACCAAGTGACAGGGGTCAACTCCCTGAGTCAACAGTGCCGGCGAAGCCCGGAAGAACCACAAGCCACCAGAACCATAGTGTCAAACTCCACAGCTTCAATGGCCCTAATGTTGGTTTCTGATTAGTGTAACCCCCCCTAAAGTAATGAAAATAGATGAAACCAACAGGTAGATACTAATCAGAAACCAACATTAGTACAACCAGTTGATACTCCCTACAGCTGCGATGGGTAGTTCCACGAGCCATCTGACTCAACAGGTTGGACCCAAAAAAAGTGATGAATGTCATCGGCATGTTCCCCCCCCACATGTGCAAATTCTCGTCCCCAAGCGAGATCCGAGACTTTCCGAATCGAAAAGTGCCTGCTTCATGTTGTTTGAGGGTGTTCCTTGTTCACAGCTAGCGCAACTCCTTAAGGTGTTGAACAGCCCGGCCAGAAGTGACCAAAAAAGCACCGGGGTCGTCTTAAAAATAGCCATCCTAAAAAATCAACGAATGAAAGTGCTGGGTCCCTTCTTCAATGTTGATGGAGTTTTGGGGATTCGGCCGGCCTTCAGAAAAACACAACCATTCATGTTCTGGCTTTGGGCAGCCGTACCCATCAACATTGAAATGGAGGTGCAAAGGGTTGTCATTGTCTTGGCCCTGTTTCTTCTTGAATGGCTGTTTCTTTTGAAGAACCCGGTATCAGCTTGATGAAATGCCGCCTTCGCAAAAAGGCTCCCGGTCGCAGCACCAATCTTTTATACAAAGACCATGGTAGAAACAGCGTCCGTTTCTATGGTTCAGTTGAGGGTTGGCAACGCAACTTGGCAAACTTTACGGCTGGTATTCTGCAGGCCACAAATCATCACAGCAACCCAAAGTTAAAGATCCTTGGCCGAGGGCCCTTCGCAAATGTTCACAGCACAGCAGTCCTGGGCTCGCTTTTTCCTCGACGCAGGCGGCAGTTTTTGGCTGCCACCCTTCGACGTGTCGAAACGCGGCGGTTCGAGACTTTTCGGGGCCGAAACTCGGTACCTCTGCAGGCGGTGCATCTGATAGGGCATGAAATGACGGGGCGGGCGGTTGTAGAGGCTGCTACCTGCTCTCTCTGGCAACTCTGTCCTAAACATACTGTCACACTGGAAAGAATGGATTGTTCGTGAAATTTCTTATTGTCTTCACATTTCGTATTTCTGACTCTCGAGCTCTCCTGCCCCAGAACTAGAAATTTTCGTAGCAAGAAAGTCGAAAGGCTTTCCACTTCAGAGCACTGCCTCTTGACTCGTGACCACTCCTCTGGGTTATGTTCAGGTCTGTTGTAGCTATCCTCCATTAGGGTCGCCACAAGACAAGGAACAATGGCCAATCAAATCCCTCAGAATCCCTCATTGTCATAGTTTTCATATGGTGGTTTCTCAAGTCATAGGGGTACCGGCATTTATCAACCATTGTTAACCACTCATAGCAGCAAACAGTTGGCATAACTTTGGAGTCCCCCATGACCAAAGAAACACCATAGAGTAGTTGTTTAGCCATTATTGTTGATCTATTGTTCTTATTACTAACTATAACCCATGATGAAATCAGTTGAGCCATGTTGAAGTATAAATCCAAACGCCGAAGAATCCACAGCTGCGGTGTAGCTGCGTAGCTATGCCAGCTGTTGTCCTGACTTCCCAGGGGCACCATGGAGCACATCAGTACCTCAGAACAAGAAAAGGTAGGGCTGCGACCAAGAAAGGCTTCGAGTAATACTGTAACTGGTGCTTGATGCTCGGTTATGATGGCGGTTCTCTCGCGTGATTGATGATGGTGAAAAAACCGTGGTTATAATCATTTTTTTCAGGGGCTGATCATACTACCAGCTACTACCACTTTGTAGCGAGGGCCAAGGATAGCGGCTAACACGAGTGTCATGCCCTACCAGCTCGGTCCCAGCTTTCAGCATGACCAAATGCTCCTTGGCTCATATTCATATGACTTGGATATACCTGGATGATCCCAGCCGCAGCTGACAACAACCATCCATCAGCGAGCCCTGCTTGTGTGACATCTGGGAGGAGGCAACCAACAACCAGCTGCGCTTCCGCCCCCATGGCTGCCAGGTGCAGCCAAGGTACATCCTTGGTCGTTTGGCTGAAGGGTCGTCGCCAATCATGCCGCCCATCATGGGATTTCCCATGGCATTTCCCATGGGATTCCCCATGGGATTTCCCATGGGATTTCCCATTGGATTTCCCATGGCACCTGCCACCATGGAGCTGCCTGTCATGGGATTTCCCATGGCACCCATCATGGAGTTGCCCATCAGACCTCAGGACAGCCGCCCACACCCGAATTTCTCGATGCTTTCCGTGGAAAATCCCATGGTTTCTCTGGAAAATCCCGCGGTTTCCCTGATGGACACCACACTTTTTCCATTGTCAACCACCATTTGATCATCATTGACTATCTCTATCATTGGTGATGATCCCCTAGGTTGGTAGGCTGTGGTTTGTGTCCCCAGTCACCTTGCTTGCTCAGCGATCTACACACCTTTTGAGCACTAGATCATGAATCACTCAGCAAGTCCACTCATCTATCTACAAGACCTATGCAAATATGGTGGTTTCTTAAAATGGGGGGTACCCCCAAATCGTCCTTAAAGGAGTTGTCTGTTTTGGTAATAAGGTATGATAAACCAATAGTAATCAGTTATCCTAACGAACCATATTAGACCAACTATTTCTGGGGGGGCTCCCCATTTCAAGAAACCCCCAGATTCATCACATCCATCACCTCCATAACCTCGATCAGCCGACTCGCCGAGCAACCCATTTCGCCCAGCACTGTGCTAGCGGCCTGCCGTTTGACCCATGGATCGCCTGGTCTACCTGGTGAAAGTGAAAAGAGCCATGGCTGAATCACCAGAGATAGACCAAGTCTTGCTGATGAGTGATTAGCAACCATCTGCTTAGGTCACTCCTAGTAGCTTCTGGCCTAGCTCCTCCTGTAAGCCATGGGGATACCCTTGGCTCCGAATCGCTCTCTCCTAACCACCAGCCACTTAGAATATGAGATTGAATAGCAGACAGAGAATCTGATTATCATACCCATCCTGTAGTAGATGGAATATTGGACCATCCCCTAGGCTGTTAAATGGTGTAAATATGAAAAGATATTCAGCATCTACTCCAGGATGGTTATGTCTGGATATCCTGTTGTCTCTCCATTTTCTGGCGATATATGAGTTTTGTCGTTCTTGGTAGTATTGATATCCCATAACGGGGTCAGTGCTGATGCTTCCACACGGACCCAGCCGTTGGAAGACCCAACAAACCCTGGTCACCCTGGCGCCTGTAGGTCTTTGGCTTGGAGCTTGCTGTTGCGAAGAACAGCCATGAAGGCAACCTGCCGGCTGGCGCCAGCGCCACAGGGATAAGTTGAACAGGTGTGTAGCTGGTTGTTGGAGAAAACTTGGAGGAAAAAAACGAGGGAAACACGGGTGAAACACTAGGATTGATTGTTGCTATATACTGCCTTTGACAATGATTTGTCACGTGCCAATTCAGGTAACACTTAGCAATGGTGTTCGATGATTCTCATCATGATGATGAAAACTTTGATGAATACCATGAGAATCAACTGTAATGAGTTCATCGTTACCAACTGTGTTCAACGAATGTGCGTTATACCGGGTTCTTCAGAAAACAGCCATCCGAGACGAACCAGCCCCAAGGCAATGGCAACCACTTTCAAAGTTGATGGGTGCAGCTGCTTGAAGCCTTAAAATAAATGGCTGTGAAGGCAGCAAGGGCCCAAAAAATCCATCAACATTAGAGAAGGGGGCCCGGGGGGTTGACAACTTTTCACCGTTCTAGTTTTTTAGGTGGCTGCTCCTTCTGAAGAAGCTAGTGCGATGAATACACATCCATACGTCCATGACTCATGTACACATCTGGATGACCATCATTTGTAAACAAAGCAATTGGATGACAATGCTAGCATTAAGTTCCGTTTAGTCAAACAAACTTTGGTGATATTTGTAGATAGATCACTGTCTTGAAAAAATGCTTCTCACCATCACATGTCCGGCTGCACCCATGTCGGCCCATTCCGTCCATGTCCCAATGTGTTGCAAACAGCGGTGGAGCAATGGATCATGGCCATGCAACTGCCTGGAAATCCCAAGTCAGGAACTTTTACTGTAGGCAGCACAGCAGTGTTGATGTGCCGGAGCATCCCGCGAATGTTTGGGCACAACAATGACAATCTGGTGATTATTCAACATAGGCGTACCCCCAAATCATTCAAGATCAAGCATTTCTGGTACTACACCAACCATTTTTCCGGTTCCCTATCTTGAGAAGCCCGCATGCAGTAGTTGTTTAGTCATTTTTGGTGATGATCCCCTCCTGGTTTTATTTTTTTTCCAGCGCCATCAATTCCAGACCCTCTTTGGGGGAGCGCGAGTGGTTTTATTAACCATTACAATCCATCGTAAACATGTAAGAAAATCAAAAACCCAAGGCACCAAGTTAGTCTGCTGCGCGGAGCTGCCCATGGCCTCATCGCCGGCTTCGAAGGTCCCTTTGTTCTTCGAATGGAGAAACACGTCTCCTTGATATCCCTGGCCGCCCCAAGAACTGGCAGCTGGTGCTGGTGACGCTCGCGATGGTACCTATGCAACAGCAACCGCTTTCTTTGACAATTTTCACCGTATTTTACGGAGAAACCCTGGGAAACCACCAGTGAATGGTGGATTTTCCATTGCCAGGTTAGTTTACCAAAGGGTAACAGCAACACACAACCAACAAGATCAACAGCAACACCGCCACGGCCAACAACAACAACATCAACAACGACAACGACAACACCACAGCCGACGGCCTGCTATGGCCTTTTGTTGGTTCGCAAGCGGCGACGGCAACGGAGCGACAGGCCTGGAGGTTCAGCGCCTCGCAAACGATGAAACCGAAGCCTTTCTCGTGGTTCCAGTTTTTGATCTTTCCCACCTTGGCGTACGACCCTGGCATAGGCACCGGTGTCCTGAAATTGAGCTATTCCTATGATGGCGCTTATCAATGCTGAGCACGTTCTCATAGAGTAGGCCATCAGCAACTATCAAATCATTTCTCTCTCTCTCTCTCACTCTATCCCCAGGGCCATGTCCACCACTTCTAGAAATGCTTACTATAACCATATTAACCACCATGATGCAAGCATCACCCACCACTATTAATCAATATCAACCATTACTGACCACTATTAACCATATCTAACCATACGATTCTTAATCATTAACCATATTTAACCATAAGATTATTGCTTACAAACCATATTTAAGCATAAGATTATTAATTACAAACCATATCTAACCATAAGATTAAGATCAACCAACCAGTTCCACATCTATCTGCCTTAGTTTTCGCCCGCTGCGCTGGGCGCGGGGACAAAAACTCCCAGCTCTTGCTCTTCACCGCCTCCGGCCGTAGGTAGCGGGGCAAAGCCTGGCAGCTGCTGGACTGGCACTGGAACTGGATTCAAAGAGGAAGAATCAGGAGATATGAGGAGATATAAAAATACATTAAATAATCTTTCTGAGTATTAAAATAGCTATATACATATAAGATACATCTACATGCACATCATAGCCACAAATATATAATTACTGGATACTTGTGTATGGTGTGTGATTTCTGCCAGGAATCATGCTACTTGATGTGGTTTCTGACTGGCCGCAAATAATTTACCGCGATCAGCCACTATCAACCGTAAGCAACTGCATGTAACTGCCTTTACCTTATTCACCGGTATTAGCAATAATTATTTGCCATTATTGACCAATCATGAATTACTATCCATTGGTGCGAATCATCATTGACCATTACATTGCTAGTGAAAACATGCCATCATCACATCAAGCATCACTTGCTAACCCCCATCTAGCGAAGCCACTGTCACTGCTGACATTCAGCCCCCACGCCTGTTTGCGGACCCACCATGCCGGTGGCGTCCTGCGCAAATTCAGAAATGACCCGTCCGAGGGCTGCAAACGACACGGCATGGGTGTCTCCGTACCCGGCTGTTGAATCTTTTGGTTGTATACCGCTCTGGGTCAGTTCACCCCGTACCCCTGGTGTACCATCAGTACGTATTCCCCCAAAAAATTGATGCTTAACCGTAGCCACAATCAGTCATCGTCTTGTTGGTCGCTTTAAACCCCTAAGAAAAAGATATGTCAACCAACCAACCATGTGTAAATACTAGGGAAATAAAATGTTCAAAACCATCAGCCAGTTACCGTAAAATGGATGATTTCCCAGGGTTGTCCTAACAAAATGGTGGATTTTCTATCGCCATGCTAGTTCCCCAGAGGGTATAGAAGCTGGCGCTTGTCCACCACTGCTTGGGTCATCTGAAGTTGGGGGCTTACTCCAGCCAAAGCACCGGACCTCATCCACAGCGACCATGCCGCGCTCATGGACGCCCACATGGATGGTCCAAGATGGTTAGGTACAGGCTTACGCTCAGGTAAGCTCACCCAGATCACCTAGAAAATCATAGAAGTGGAAAGTCCACCATTCATATAGGCTTACCACGGTTCACCCAAAAACATGTGATTTATAGCCTAGCTTCCTGGTATTTCCTGGTCAGTTTTACCAGAGAGTCATCTTGGTGATAACCATGGCAGATCATTGTCATGGCTTTTTTATTCGCTCAATCACGGCCAACATCGGAAATTGCATGTTAGCAATGGCTATAACATGTTGTCAAGAATGCCAATCATGGGATGCTTCAAAACTAAAACGTTCGATCATGACCATCACCATGCGCAAACCTTGGGACCAGGGGACCTCCCCGGTGCAACAGCAACCCCAGGCACCGGGCAGATGCCTGAAGTTCTCGGCCCTGAAGTCTGCCATTGTGCAGGTAGGCCTGGAATTTCACCTCTTGTCCCACCTGACGCATCGAGCTGCTAGCCTCGTCACCGTGGGCTGCTCCATTCTGCGCGCATCATTGCTAAACCCAAAAGCATAGGCCAAAACTCATGGAGATCTTGGCATCTGCATGTGCAAAGCTGCTATTTGAGACGTGGCTAATGACACCAGGTTGCCTAACACATCTCATTAGTCCTCCGTCGAAAATATCCAAAACAATCCCAAACATGATCAGGGGGCTATGATGCTTGTCACTGGGAGTTCAAAATGTTTCCCCAATGTTTTTCCCCGATGTTTTCCCATATTTTTGACTCGGCGACGCCTACCACCAAGTCACCAAGTTTCTCCATGTTTTCCCCAAGTTTCTCCATGTTTTCCCCAAGTTTCTCCATGTTTCCCCAAGTTTCTCCATGTTTTCCCCAAGTTTCTCCATGTTTCCCCAAGTTTCTCCATGTTTTCCCCAAGTTTCTCCATGTTTCCCCAAGTTTCTCGATGTTTTCCCAACTTTCCCCAGGTTTCCAACCAAGAAAAACTCATGGCTCCAAAACAGCTGCCTTGAAGTCGCCGATGTGGCGGCTATGCAGGTAGACCTTCACCACAACAGGCAGCTGGCAAGGGCAGAGCCATATCAACCAGCCGCTGATTATACCAGCTGCTTTGGCCGCAAATCACCAGCCATTTCCGTGGATTTGATGGTGAATCACCAGCGATTTTTCATAATTTCAAGTGATTTCATGTTGGTAGTTTCATGGCTTCAGTTGGATGGCTTATTAATTAATCTCCATCAAGCAGTGGCTGAATGGTCGGCTCAATGATAAACTATCTCGAATATCCCGGTTTAGCTGGGCTAATTCTAGGACGATGTCATGCCTTTGATCGCTGAAAGCGCAAATATCTACCAACTGCGGTTGAGGAACCTCCTCTCTAGGCAGCTGTGACAACAGCAACGACCCCGGATTGCTGAGGAAGTGGCGTCACCATCGTGCTGATTTTTCAGCGCGTCGCAAACAATGAACCTGGCAGAGCGAGCACGGCTTGCAGGGGTCAAGGGGGGCACCGGGGCACGGGACCCACGCGGTAGTCGGGTTGTGAAAGGGCATCCTTTCTGACTCTTTAAAGCTCGTTCTATGCCCATTCTATGCCAGTTCGTTCCATGTCTATGCAGCCAAAACCATGAGGCCACCAAGTGATAGGCTCCTCAACGCTCAGCGAATCAATCGGTTCGAAAAAGCAAAGCAACCATGAAGAACTCTCCCGTTCCCGTATTTGATCTTATTTGGTGGTTGGAAAATGCTTCAATGTGAGTTCCAATGCTTGTCCCAAACCATGTTCAACACGTGCCCGTGACAATGGTGACACCCACGACACCCAGGGCCCAAACCCAAATCCTTTCTCAGGGTTGTAGCTCCTGGGCACGGTATGCAGAGGCTGGTTTCGCACGAGAAATCTGCGCCGTATGCTACGGTTCAAGTGATGATAGCCAACAGGTTAGCAGCCAACAGTTTAGCAGCAGTGGTCCAACAAAAAACTGTATAAACAAATACATGAGTGCTGCAGGTCAAAACAATTCAAAACATCTCTCTCCGTTCTCTCGTCTAGCTTGGGGTCCTGAAATGTCCTGAACCTCCGACAAAACCCTCACTCAGCCCATCTTCTGATAGCCACAGGCAGCGAGACCTGCAGAAATTACATTGGAACCCTGCTGCCAAGAGACTTTACGATGCCATAGAACTCTCCCAAGACTTCTTGATCTTGGCCGCAAACCACAAGCAAATCCCAAGAGTCAAATGACTGGGGTGAAAACCCACCACTCGGCAAAACGTAGCTCTCAGTTCAGCCTTTACCTGTGGTGTAACAATGATCATTTGGGTGTTTCTCAAAGTGGGGGACCCCCCAATCGTCCAATATTAATCATTTAGAGCAATGAGCTTTCCATTCTTGGGGTTCCCGATTTCAAGAAACGCTCATTTGGTGATTTTCCATTGCTAGATTTATCATTTATGGGCTTCCGAGCCTGAGGAAATTCCACGTGAAACCCAACTCCGCGGTTTGAAAAACTACAAAAAAACCACTTGGACGCACCCCTGGAGCGTTGATCAGCGGTGCAACCTTCTAACTAGGGGCCAAGGCATTTCAACGAGCAGGGATCACACTTGCGAACTGCGCGAAATGTTATTGTGCTTAAATGATTAACAAAGATGGCTCATGTCATGACGGAAAGAACATCCCTCTGTGGGTTGTACTGAGTTGGTTGATGGGGAAATCTCTTTGGAAACCATCATTTCAACCAGCTGTGGCATTGTTTGCTGAATGAATGGTTGGTCAATGCCTATCTACTGCTGGTTATTCGGATTTATCGTTGATCTACCGTTGACATGGACAAGGATCAATAATGAAAGAATATGAAAGAATGGTTGGTGAACAGTTCAGCTTGGCAGGGCGGTTCCCTGTCGCATTTTCCTTTCCCAGCTTCCACCAGAGGTGAATTATGGCGCCGACCTTTCCATGAACATGGCGCCCTGCATAGCCCTACGCCAAAAAGATATGGAAAGCAACTATAATTTCTGGTTAAGACAAGGCGCTCCTGTAGATTTTCTCATCAACCAGCCCCGTGAAGTAGTCAGCAAGTTACTGTAGTAATGGTGATGAACTAGTATGAAGTACCAACAATCGCTATTGCACGCGCGTAAGAAAAACAACAGAAGATGACAAATGTCAAACGATCAACTGGCAGTGATGGTGAAGCATCCCTACCCTCCTGCCATGGGATGATCTACTGGTTGGATGCCATGGGCTTCCAGGAGCTTCACCAGCAGCTTCACTACAGCCGAGGTGCTCATGGGCGGGCCACCTTTCCCCGGCATTCCCATGCCTCAGCAAGCGATGGCACGGGCAGGTCCTGTGATGCGAGTGGTCATCCCAATTCAGGGTGTCATCCTGCCAGCATCCAACAGCCACCTCCGAGCCGCCCCTTGTTTCTGCGGAATAAAACGGCAATTGGGGCGTGGTCTTGGCACCCGCCAAAGCCGAACTATCTGCAGAAGGCCGCGCATGTGTTGCGGCTCTGTGTTGAAGGGACCTCTGTGTGTAAGGAACAATTGCGGAACCAATCTCGGATCGAACCAGGGTAGGTCGTAGATGTCTTTTTGAGGACAATGCAACTAAGGGGTTGATGCGCACTGCGACTGCCATTAAGTACCAAGGTCACAACATGTCAAAACAGCTGATGTGGCGCCGGGGGAGCTGTTGTCGACCAACTAGCACTAACAAGCAACCAGCAATCAAGCAACCATCAAGCAATCAACAAACTATAGAAGCTGTGGCTTTAGCCTTGCACCCACGGTTCTAGCAAACTGGTGCCTTCAAGCCGACACTTTAGCCTTCCGCAGTTTGAGGTGGTGACTCACGACCCAAGCGGCCGATGAAGTCATCCGGGCTCCAAAAAACTCGGCAAATGAGACTTCGCAAGCAAGAAAAACGACTTTGCTTCATGATCCTTGTGCAAGTTGTAGACGATTCTCCTATAGTTAAATGGCTTATTAATCAACTTATAACTTATAACTAGTAACTAGGGGGACCCACCTTGTAGGATTTGCCACCTACAAAGGAGCATCTTTTCCGCATGCCTGGGCTGCCCAGGCCGGTGCTGCTCACCGATCCGTCAGCCACTGGCAGAAGGCCCCAAGGGCCGCCACCAACGCCAGCCTTGGAGAAGGCCACCGAAGAAGAAGGCGCGACCTCAGCCAGCGACAAGACCAGCCGCGCATGGAGATGTGACGAGTCTTGGGCCGATCCAAGCGGGAAACCACTATCATTATAATGGTAACAGATGGGTAATGGCAATGGTAACAGATGTTACCAGGGTAACTATTATACTGTTGCCATCTGTTACCCTGAACTCGGGGAGGCGGACTTCTCAAAAAATGCTGCTCCGATCTGTTTGGTGAAAAATTTGTTCATCCAGCAATCCGGCACCAGTGGTACTCCTGGGCCCTGGAATTGGTATCAAAGTAAGCCCGACTAGCTACTACTAGTGACTAGTGACTAGTGATCAGCCAAGAAATGGAAAGCTCCGGACCCATTTCTGTCTTGAAGGAAGCACCTAGCTGCCACTCTTGGTGTGCTGATTTCTTTTTGCTAAAAAACATTCCAAGCCACTCCACCGTGCTCCCCGCACCAATGGAAAGGCAACCAATCAAAACATCATCCAAGTGGCTGCTGAATAAACATTCCTACCCACCACAATCAAACATTCTTACCTACCCCAAACACATATGCATATACATACGCATAAATACATCATCAGAGGCCCACACAAATAGATATGCAAATATATGTGATAACCGTGTGCGTACCTCCCGTGCTCATTGGCAATGCCCCGGCACTCCCCAACCAACAACAAAGTGTCGGCAAGTATGCACCCCATTCCCATGATTTCATTTCACATGATTTCAAAGTAGCTGCGTGTAGCCAGTGTCTTTTGATCTCTCTCTATGTTTTTTCTTGCATCTTCTAGAACTTGAGATGTTTGCTTGGACATGGTCTTCAATGCAGGCTTGGGCAAGACATGGGCGTTGCACATGATTGTGCTTGTCTTTGCCACTATGACCTCCCACGACCAACCAACAGCTGGTTGCTGTGCTCCCAGATTCTTGCCAGTAACCGCAAATGATAAGCAACGCCCTTGTGTCATAACTACAGCTGAATGAGCTGTTCTTGTACCAACCAAGGTGTGGCTGATAACCAATCAAGCAGCCGACCAACCCACCCATCCATCCAAAAGCTGACTTTGCACAGCGCTGTCGAGCAGCTTTCCGTGCACTGCTGCAAGGTAAAAGCTGCCCTCACCGAGACGATTGCGCCCAAAATGCTGGTGGTCAGCCTGAGTTGGGCGTGGAATTCGGGAATCCATAACTTGATGGTGGTCGGTTCAGTCGTGGTTAGTCAGTGGTTGACAATTGGTAAGAAAGGACCATTACTGCTTGGTGGTTGCCAGCCATTCCAAAAACATCTTGTCCATCAGTGAGGTTGTTACATTCCATTCATCCAGGCATCCTGTATTACAACAGAAACGTTCTGCACTTATTTCTTTGCTATCTTTGGGGCTTGTGAACCTGAACCCTTCAGAAAGTGATCCAAATATAAATCTGAATCCCTGAAAAGTCACCTTCGCACCCAGCTCCACGGCTGGAAGTTTGAGATGTCTCAGAGTCACCCCACAGCGTGGCACCGAAAAATCACAGCTTGTCCTTATCGCCAGTGTCGGCCCCAGTGGGGCCATTTCGTTAGGCTTCTGTTTTCTTTGACGCCTTCAATGCCATTCTCAGTTCCTGTAACGAGGAAACTATTACTCCACAGCTGCAGTAGACTTCGAGATGCTGGGCCCGGATCATCCTGGTTTTATGGTGTCAGTTTCTTCCTCAGGGCTGGCAAACTCTTTTAGCGCTACTTGGGTCTCTTGTCTCTTGACGTCTCTTGTCACCAGATGCCGGGCATCCTTGCAACTACCACCATTCGGTTAGGGCACTCCTGGTAGCTCCAGGTCGTTCCCCCTTTAAAGGCCCTTCTAAGGGCTATACGGGTACCACTTGCTCTTGGCCTCTCTCCCTCCCAACCACCAGCCAAACTAAGGATTCACCACCTTTGTGAGCCACATTCCGCACCCCTGTGCAGCTTGGAAACATGAAAAGTACTTTGGTCCAACCCCTGCTGTGCCACGACACGATGAGCGCCACGGGTATACCTGCGATGGAATTGGAGGCCCATTCCATACCACCGCGACTTGACTCTGCCTAGGGCACCAAGAACCAAGTCGCAAATGTAGACCTAAGCTGTCCCTAAGCAATCTTTTCTTGGACATATCGGCGGTTTCGACCTCTATGAACAAGTATGGGTCAACCAACCATGTGTTAATGATTGCTAGAGAAAAAATGGTACAAAACCGCCAACACATGGTGTAGTTTCATCATGTTTCATCTCCTATCATCTACCACCAATCCACCCAGGGCTGCGACATTGCTCACAGCTCTGGCGGAGCTGCACCTAGCGTCAGCATCAAGAACTTGTCCCAGCCCATGGCCCATGGTTCGTCCTCAGTGCCGAAGACCTGCCAGCAGCAGGGCGATCTCAGCCAGCCAACCGTGGGGATTATCTCCCAACAGCTGGTTCCAGCTGAGTATCTTCCGTTGGTTTCAGCTGGTCTGAGTTGATTTGAGCTGCTGCCTTTGCTCCACAACTATGGCCCATGGCTGTTTCCCCCCATCAACTTGGGGGATGTGAAGCAACTAGCAGTCCTTGAGCAGCTTGCGTGTGGTTGCAGTTGGGAATGTTCTGGGATGCTGGGCGCTTGATGGTGTTCTTTAGATTGGTCCTACGCAACCCTACCTAATCCTAACCACCACTACCCAGCCACCAGTGTTGCCGGTACCCCTGGGTGTCCCTGGTCTGCTCAGGCGCACCCACAAGTGGCTGCACTGCGTCAAGGATTCGCTGGGTTCAATGATGGCCGCTTGGTTGCCAATGGTGAAGGACGAGCGTCAGTTAGCAAAGGTGTATGCGTATGTGTGTGTGTGCCTTCCAAGAATGGCACACAAAAATGTCTTTCTTGTGATCTGTATCATTCGGTGTTTCCAAGGCGGTTCATTACCAATGTTCGGACATGTTTAACCATCACCATCATCATCATCATCATCATCATCACCATCATCATCATCACCATCATCATAATCATACACCACCACCAGCACCAGCACCACCAGCACCAGCACCACCAGCACCACCACCACCAGCACCAGCACCAGCAGCATCAGCATCAGCATCATCATCATCATCATCATCATCATCATCATCATCATCATCATCATCATCATCATCATCATCATCATCATCATCTTCTTCTTTCTAACGTGGTGACAAGCCCCCAAGAAACCCGGCGTGCTGATTTCCTCGTGGTGGGTAAGAATATGTAAGAATCGCCCCAACTATCTCGCAAAAAAAATATCATGAACTTTCAGGCAATATTGTCATCGAACGATATGCACCATATATTCACCATAGACAGTACACCACATCGAGTTAAGTCAGGCTTCACAAGGGTACCAGTTATGGTAGATATAGTGTACCTAGAGTCACAGGGCGAATCTCAACCAATTTATAACGTTTCGGGTTACCAGTCTATATGATCACTCTGTACGATCCTTTGATGACTGGTTGGTGGTTGAACCACCCCTATGAAAAATATTCGTCAACCATCTGTTAATGACTACTACGTAGAGAAAATCAACAAATCTTACTCAAACCACCAACCAGTAGATCTTTGACTATCATTGTTACTTGCTATCCCCTATCGTTGATAATTAACCATTGACCCGTGTGATCACCCCACGGTTCATGCCATGGACACCTCTGCCCCTCCCCAGTGCCTCTGGAAAGACGTCCTCCACCAGCACCATGACCAGCAAGAAGCCCGTGATCGCCCCCTGGATCTGATCCAAGAACTGCCTTGGGCAGATCCCAGCCGCTGCCGGCCCAAGGCCGATGGGTGGAGTTTTGCCATGTTTATTGATGTCCATCGCCTTCAGACAAGTCTGCCTCAACATTAATTGAGGGGCGAGACAAGAGCAAGCATGGGCCTAACGTGAAACCGGTGACATCACGGCAGCAACTACTCAGTCAACAGGTTGCAATCATTGATATGGCTATGGGGCAATATCAACCAACCAATTTTAGGGGATAATAACCAACAACCTATAGGGAAAACTATGGTTAATGATAGGGGAACCAGGGGTACGGGGTTTTGACCCACAGGTAGGGAAAACAATGGTTAATGATAGGGGAACCAGGGGGACTAAGGGTTTTGACCCACACGCATATGGATGTGAAGAAATGAAGTGGTGAATCTCGAGGAAATGATTGAGCGTGGGCATTCACCCTAATGGGAATATCAATCTAGAAAGCATTAACAACTACCGTCCAAATTGAGGAATGGTCACGAATGCTGAATTGATTGGAACAGGAAGTAGCCATTAACCCCATCAGTTTCCGTTGGTTGTGATACTCGGAGGTTCCAACGGTGACCTTTTGCTTGCCAACTGCTTTTCAAGCCTCATTTTGACTAATCATGAACAGTAAATCCCCCAGTACATGAGATTCGCCATCATCAACCAACAAGCGATGATAATCATCAACCATCATCATTGATAGTCATCTCATAAACATCGGGCCAACCAACTAGAAAAAGGCATGCATGCACGCGTACACACGTATGTCAAACAATGTATGTATCGTAAATATGCATATCCACATGTTTAAACAATCACGTGACTATCACAGCAGCAAAACTGCAAATATACGCGACATGTATTTGTGTGTGTGTGAATGCAGCTGGGAGTGAACACAAGAAGATGCACATGTACACGTGCTGTGCATGCTCCAACAACTACCAGACCAATTGGATACATACTCACATGTCTACCTCATTCATGTGCCCTCACGTGCACATGCAAATCATGTGATCAAACAGGCAAGTCATACAACAAAACATGAATAATGAGTAGACCTGTCCGCAACCATACATATCAATCTATCTAAATCAAAGTACGGACATCAATGCATGTCCCTGTTCGTTTTGCCACATCACCAATCGGAGTTCTACGTCCAAGCTACTCCAGGAAGCACTTGATATTGGGAGCCCAAGCGCGAGCTAGCAAGGCCCAAATGATGCAGCAAAAGGTGATGACCTATGGCTGCGCTGGTTGCAGTTCTAGCTGCAGTTGTTGCGACTTCTTTTGCAGTCAACCCATGGTTAAGTAGTGGTTAACTGGTGGTTAATAATGGTTGTATATGGTCATATATGGTTATAGTGGTTGACAATGATCACTATCTGGTTGGTGGTGAAAGCACCCCTATGAAAAATATGCGTCAACCAACCATTTGTGAACCATTGCAAGGGAAATAAAAAATGTTCAAAACCACCGATCAGTTTGGTTGTTCGACTTGGCTTTTCTTGGTCTTCTGCTGTTCTCTTCTGCAGCAGTGTAGAAATGGAGCTTGGGGCGAGTTCTTGTCCTCCAGGCAGTCTTTGGTCGCTGCCAGTGGTGGCGATACTGGAAACTGGTTGATGTAAGACCGAAGTATTCATAGACTATTTTCCTGGCTTACTATGGATTTTATAATCCGGTTACTATGGTTGGTTCATCTGGGTGTTTCTCAAAAGGGGGGGGCCTCCCAAATCATCCAGTCTGAACCATGTACAGTAATAAACATAAAACATCCATTTCGGGGGTACACCGATTTTGAGAAACCACCACCTCACGATTGTTTTCCTCATCATTCTTGGTTGTTGCCCTCCGGTTCATATTGACCCATAGCAATATAGTTGGTATATATCCCCATTATTTTTTGGTTATTATCCTCTATTATTAACCATTTAGATACTAAAATTGCTGGTCAAAATTGACCCAGCTCGCCATACGGCTGTCGCTATCCAAGCAGCCTGGTAGATCCATCAGCGAACAACTTCCCCCAGCCACTGGTCGATGTCCAAGGCGCGATCTTCTTCGTCAAGGCAGGGGGGCCCACCGAAAGCCATTGCGCACCAATCCCGGCTTCCACGGCGAATGCCAGGATGGGGAAAAAAACTGCGAAGCTGCGCGTGTACCTGGGCGGAGATGATGCGGCAGCACAGCAGCTTGTCAACTGATGGCCAACAAACATGAGCCGATGCAGCAGGTTTAATGACCAACACTGGCTGATCAAATCACCGAGATTTTGAACATGATCAGCCGGTCCAAGCAAGGAATTTGACTGATGTCGATCAATGTCGATCATCAATGTATGTTCGTCAATAATGATGATATACGCATTGTCCCAGCTAGGATGGAATATAAGTGTTTTCAAAAACCCAGCCAAACCAGGTTTTGAAATCTCAGGAAGGAATGGAATCGACCCTGGAAACTGTTCAATCTTCAACCCATAACGATATAACCATAGGAACAGTTAGCTTGTAGACCTGGTACCACTGCCATGACACCCGGTGTTGCGCAATTGTTGGATGGTGACGGATGCGTCATATGGCTCTCCCTTAGCAGCCTGTATGCTGGCTCAGGAGCAATCGTTTCTAGCCAATCTTCAATCCTCTGGTGTTTTCAATGCCAACCACATGGTCTTATCAATCTCAAGATGAGGATCACAGCCAAGCAATCATTGCCAACAACCGAACAAGAAATGGCCATTATGAACCACAAAATGCCATAGCGAACTATTACCGGGTAATAATAGTTTATTATGATATACTCCACCACAACCAGTCATCAGTCACCAGTATCAAACAGCTAAGGTCCTACTACAAGCAAAGAATCGACCATCCTATCACTCTTTATTGAGTACCTACAGCATGTAAACCCATCTATCCCTGACTTTGGGGCACATACTAGTTCATTTTGATCATACTCAAGCCATTGCTTCAAACTATTCAACTTGCTAACCCATAGCTAACCATCATTGATTATCGATTGAGTCATTTTTGTGCATCAATTGACCCATCACTACCTATCGATTTGCCAGCAATGAACCATCAGTTAATTCCCCCTCTATTGGCTTAGTTAGCCATCATTTGACGTATTAACCCATCAATTAAATCATCAACCCATCAATCACCATCAACAAACCCGTCATTACGTATCAATCAAACCATCATCAACCACCACTTAACCATAATTAATCATCAGTTAACCATCGCTTGAAAAGCCATCATCTGAGTCATTGTCAACCATCAATTGAGCCAGGATTAACCATCAACTAACCCATCAGTTCACCATCAACTAAACTATCAGTTTAAGTAGCACTTATATCACCATTGTCATCAGCTCACCATTAGCTAACTAGCCCTTAAAATAGAGTCTCCAATTACCATGACCATCACTTGAACCTCGACTTAATCCATCAGCTAACTCATCAAGTAACCCATCATTGACCATGGGCCATGAAGCATCAACCACGCCAACATCCCATCAGTTTAACCACCACTGATCCTGGTACCATCAGGGCTTCGCCCATCAACGAAGCACTCGCCATCTCACAGGTTCGAGCGGCAAGCGAAATCCCTGGAAGGCAATCGTGAGGCCAAAGGCGCAGGCGATGCATGCGAAGATCAGGACCCACACGTCGCAAGGGGCGCCGTTGTGAGGGCCAGGTGGGCCTGGCGGGCCTGGGACAACGAAGGGACTGTGATGGCTGAAGTGGTGATGCAATCATGGTTAGTGATGGTTAGTGATGATTAATGATGGTGAAGGGGATGGCCTAGTTGATGGGTGATGGATTAATTGATGGATATTATATCAATGAAATTTGATGAGTTCATTCATGGTTAGTAATGGCTCCATTGATGGTGCTTCAGTGGTGGTGAACTGATTTTTATGGTTGGGTGGTGGTTCGTGATGGCTTGTTTGAGGGGTAAGCGGTGAACGGAAGGGCAGTAACTGCAGCCAAGTTGACCCCAAGCAGCTTCAAGGAACTGCGGCCACATCCGTTCGCGGCAGTTCCGTTGCCCGGCACGTGGCGTGTTTCCAAGATCTTGACGGTTCGTTACTTGAAGAAACGCCCGGGCGGGCTGTTGTAACGCTTGGGCTGAGTGGGAAACTCCAACTGTGAGACTCTGACTTTTGTTAAGGCCTGCCTCGTGGGACCCGCCGACAATATCCTAAAACACGAGATCCAACTAGTAAACCAACAAGAAATCACAAAGGCAGTAACAAATCTCTGCCACATGTTTGCCACACACATGTTTGCCAGACCTGTTTGTCATATCCAGCATGGCTTTCATGCTGTCTTGAGCTGTGACGATGTGGGCAGCGAACTCGGAAATCACCTTACAGGCAACCATGGGAAGTTGGTGACAAAGGTGACAACCATGTGTGACAAATGTAGCTATAGGATGCTATAGGTAGGTGTTGGTCCAACTAGCAACCTCTTTAAAGGCTGGATCCTGTCAGGTAATTAGGTGGGTGAAAAAGCCCCAAAACAAGCGCACAACTTGGGGAGGCCACCAACTTCGTGGCTAGCGGCTAGTTCCAGCTCAAACATGGGCAACGACGTAACTACGGAGGGATCTGACGTCCTTAAGCCTCAAAAATTGGAAGATTTTTTGGCGGACCCAGCTGGAGAGGCCAGCACTGCAGAAACCAGCGATCAACCACCAGGATGCCCACAAATGGTGACGCCTAGAAGACCGAACAAGACACTCGAACACATCTTGTAACTAATGTGACCCCGCACTTCTGGTGTTGTTTCAAGCCGCAACCTGAATTGGCTGATCTTGAAAGTCAAGAGTACCAACCCGTCATGGAAATGAGACCATGTCTCTTCTCCTGCAATGATTCATTATCAATCATGATTGTCTCCTGTTATCAATTGTCGATTGATAGTGACTACAATGTGACTACTACTAATTATGATTGAATATGTTGATTCTGACCAAGGCTATTGCTGGTTATTATCCCTTGCATTTGCTGGCGATCAGTCCATATTAGGAAGCGGATGGCCATCACAGGTGCTATCTATTCCTACACCCAAGGGCTAGCGCGCAGTCACCAATCGCTGGGTCATGGCCAACCAGAATTGCCGCTTTCACCCGAAAATCCCTGAAGAATGGTCACGACCGTGGCATGACTTCAAGAACGCTGGAGAATTCCAACATTTGGCCACCTTATCATTTTTGACTGCGCCCTCCCACAGGACTTGTAGCCACCTTCTCATGTATCTACCATTTGGGTACACCACTCCAACTGTAGCTCCTGGCCTCCCAGTCAGTTGTTCAGTCAGCGCACCTCGAAGCTGGCCGCCTTTTTTTCAAAGCGAAACACCACTGGACATCAACGGCAAACGGAACGGCATGGCGGAGGCAGCGCGGCTGAGTTGGGAAGGTCCAGCCAGATTTGTGGGACCCAGATTCAGAAATCCAAGTCTGGGTGGGTTGTTCACCAACCCATCATGAAACCAACCATTTCAGGAAATACTAGGGGCCCAAACTAAAAAATATAGTTTGAACCTAAAGTGGCTGAACCTATGATGAATACCTCGGAAAAAAGTTGCTTGAAACCACCAGACAGTAAGTTGCAAACGGTGCCGTTGAGATCCCTTGCTAAAAGTCCCACGGCTTTAGTGCCGAAACATGGTAAATCAATCATACCCCCAAAAAAAGATAAAGGGCTAAGTTTTTTTTTTGTAGATTCTGGCGTGCTCCAGTCTTTGGAAATGCTATAGCTGTAGTCCACCCAGGTTAGTGGCCGTAAACTGGTACTTCATGGCCAGGACACCAGTGGTTGTGATCAGGTGCCGCTGCCTCCCCAGAACCGCGGTGGTGCAGCGGTGCCCAAAACTTGGCGATATGCTTAGCTGGTTGGTAAACCCATGGTGAATGACGGTTGGCTGCTGGTTAACCGATCAAGCAATGTTAAGCCTGTGGCTGATTTTCGTGCATGTTAATTGGCCAAATGATGGTTGGCTGATGGTCAGCCAGGGAAAGGATAATGGCTGATTCAAGTGTGAATTAGCCAGTAAGTCATGGTGAATGATTGTTGCTGAATGATCGTTAACTGATGGTTCATGACTGGGTTACTACAATCAATGACGCTTTCTGATTATAGAGATTGATTGTTAATCAACTGATTGGTAAGCCTATGGTTCATGATGGTTCGCTAGCTATAAGTATGCTAAGTTACTCACCAGTTTCGGGCGACCCACCACCGTGTCTTGAAATCAACTGAGAACAGCGCTCCGCGACTGCATGATGGCTGCATCATTCCGATACTCCGATCGACAGCAGCACTGCGAACTAACTGGGGGGTGTCTATCGGCCCACTTCCTTGGTGCGTTTTTCAACCAAGACTGGTTGGTGGATGGTGGGTAGTTGCGCCATCCCAAAAAACATGAGCCAATGAACCAACCATCCCAAATATGGGGAGGTGTCTGAAAATGGGGGACCCCCCAAAATCATCCTTTATATCAAACATATGGTAACAAACATGTAATAAACCATGTCTGGGGTTCCTCATATGTTGGAAAAAATGCTTAAACCACTGGTGAGAAAGATCTTCATTCAAGCGTTCGGACTGGAACCAAGAAGCACCATAGCCACGGCCCCTTTACCGGCTCTGTGCAGAAAGTGGCTGGGGGACGAATTCCGTGCGGCAAATTTTCATGTGGCACAGCCAGCATACGCCAAACATGAGCATCTTTACAATGGAACATCCACCATGGACAGCTAGTTGACCTATGATAAATGAACATTTTCTAACTTCCAGGCTGCCAGAGACATTGCGGCGAGTACCTTCACATCTTGGGGCGAATGCATTGGCTGTGCTGCATCACCTCTACTTTGCGAGTTTCTGTGCAAGTTCATCTGCGCCTTTTCCATTGGCAGGAACTGTCTGCAGATTCAGTTTCGGCGTAAGCTTAACATTTATCTACCATTTGGTTACATCACTCCTGGTACCTGCTTTGCTCCTCTCATTAACAAAAGGGTATGTGATTTCCCCTGGCTCCAAAACGCTCTTTCCCAACCAGCAGCTAGCACCATATCAGGGCAAAACTAGGGCAGTAGGATATTCAGATTGCCTTCGTGGAAGCCTCAAACCAAGCACCCCCTAAAAGTATAGCAATTATAGCAGCAAAAGGGATTCTCAAATCCAACAGGTTAAGGCACCATCATGCACTGAGAGGGCTGTGTGCAAATGATGGCACACCATGGTGCACCTGCCACATAGTATTATCTCAATTAAATCTGTCTTCCACCATCTTGAATCTGGAGACATTTGGCAACTTCAGGTTCCCCCTTGTGCCAATCACAAGGTAGGCCTGTTCCATGGCATTGTGCCATCAGGCTATGCAATTCCACCAAGCTTGCTCGGAACTCGATCTGAAAAGCACCCAGAAGAACAAAGATTGAAAATGTTGCAAGGCCTCAATGTGGGATTGCCGAAAAAAAGTATCACTTAATCACATTCCAATCAACGGAGGCCATAGTTGTCGACGATTTGTCATTTGCTGGCCATTTGAACCCATAGAAACGAATCTTGGTAAGATCCCCCGCCTCCAGTGCTTGCAACAAATACCGGGGGAAAGCAGCTCCATCTTCAGGAAACTTCATCGACTCAACCACTGCTCCATCTTGCCCGCAACACATTGCATCGCGTTGTTCTTCTGGCTCTGCCCGCGTGTTCCGAACCCAGGCGTTCGTGGGTCTGACTGGTCATGCCCTTTCACGCTTCCCCGCACCAGGGGGAGGCCAAGGCATCAGCCACATTGGCCGGCTGAGATGTTCGTTTTGCACCATCACTGGCCGTTTTTAACTGCCATCAATCATGATAGATCATTCTCCAGAAACCATTGGCCATTGCCGATAAACAACCACGAATCCAATGTCAAGGTCTCCAAATGCTACCCGAAACAAACGAAAAACGGTAGCCACCGTCATTTTAAACCACTAATCGCTGGGTTGGTCACCAGGACCAACTGACCGGCCAATGTCACGGTGCACCTTCGAGCTGCGCGAACCGCAGCGTCGGGGTCACAATGCGGCGGGCCTCTCGGCATGAACCCGCCCGGCAGGGCGGCCATCTCGGCATGAACCTGCCTGGCAGCCGTTGGAAGTCTGGCCGGGTTGACACGCACATCGATGCTAGAAACGCGGCAGTTTTAACTACTTAAGTTCCTGTAGATTTTCCACCGGGGACCAACAGAAGCCGAAAATCACAACAACACAAGAGTCGCGTAAGCGATTTTGAATCAGCTATCCTTTTGAAACCCACGTTGTAGCATAGTATGTGGAACACTGCCCTTGCCTGAAAAGGCACTGACTTGTGAAACATGAGCATCTTCCACTTTTTAGATGCCCATCTTCCCTGATGTCACTATGGATCAAAAAGAACGGCCACAGAAACTATAGGGTTTATGTACCCATAGTTGGTTGATCCTAGCCTGTCATCCAGCACAGGGGGCTGTGAATGACTTCAACCGCTTGAAAACATGTAGTTGTGTTTCCAACCAGTCCACCCGAAAAAGCTCAGATTGGAAATCTCACCACATCATCCCAGGGGTTCATCACATTCTACAAGGGGCAGCTCATGGTACGCGCCACGGGGCAGCCGGGCCACCTGGAATTCGGTGACTTGGGGCTTTGGAAAGTTATCTGAACAGCAAAGCCCAAGCAAAGCAGAAGAATGGCCAAGACATCCCTGGGCTCGACCGGGATGGGGTTTGTGAAATGGTGGTGACCCTTGGCTTCTGGACACCATGGGCTGACATGGACTGGAAGAACCAAAGAGGATCCCTTAAAACAAGAATTGGTGGAGCGAGAAGAAGGATTCAGTGCCATCAATGCCGCTAGTGGATGAGAACACGTATGGATGAAAACAATATGTGGGTGTTTCTCAAAGATAGGGGTACCCCCAAATCATCCAGTACAGACCACTAATAATACGCAACCAACGATTTTGCGGGGTTCCTATATACCCTGAAGATTGCAGGAGAACCTATATACCAGCATTTGTCCAGATTCTTTGGTGTTTTTAGTATTGCGCCGTCAAACTTGTTAGTGGCCTATCTAATTACAGCATCTTGAATTAAGGCATACATCAGTGTGACCTACTTAACTATCGCCTATCAAATCGATTCAATCCCCAATAAGTCCCTACTATTAACCATTCTCAAACCATCAAGATTGCCAACCATTCTCAAACAATCCCCCAAAATCCCTCCAAAATTGCTAGTATTGGTGATTTGCTCCTTAATAGGTGATATCAACCAATAATGGCGGTTCTTAACCAATAATGCTGATTTAACCACTAAAATGGCTACTAAGCCATTCTCAACCATAGCTAACCACCATCAAAAACCACCAGGCGTCGTTGCCTTGGCATGGCCAAGGCGCTTCAGCAATGCTTCGGGCACAATACGCACCTTGGTGCATGTCATCAGGGCATCGACCTCGGCACCCGCGATTCAGCATCCCAGGTTGGTTGATTTAAGGCAGGGTTGATAGTTATTAGTATCATTATGGCTATTGTATATAACGGTTATTTAACCATATTAGTATTATTAGTATTATTTATAATAATGGTTAGTAATGATGGTTAATAATGGTTAAATAATCACCATTGATGGTTAAAAATGGTTAAATGATAGTTACTAATAGTATGTAATGCTTAAAAAGTAGTTTTTATGGTTATTGGTACAATGGTTGTATAAAAATAGTTAGATTGATTGGATAGCTAATAATGGTCATGGTTGTATGTAGTAATAATCAAATAGCTGATTATACTTGATAGATTTTTTGGTGATGGCTATGGGATTGCTTGAAAAAAAGGTTAGGCAGGATTAGAAATCACGAATCCCAAATGGTGATTAATGGTTATTAGTTATTAGTATTATTAGCGATGGTTATCTAATAATGGTTAAATTTACTAGATAATGGTTCATGATGATTCATAATAGTTAATCCAGTGATGGTGACTAGATTCATTGACAACCATCACTAATGAACCATAACTATCAACCCTAGGTTAAGTCAAAGTGATGGTTAGTACTGGTTCACAATGGGGAAATTGATGAGATAATAGTCAATCCTGGTTAATCCAATGATGGCAATTAGATTTATGAGTGATGGTTCTCGGTGATAGTGAATACTGGCTATAATGATGGTTAAACTGGTTGCTAATATTTAATACATGTTAGCATATTGCCAACAATTGTTCATGATCATCATACATCACTGGTCAAGCACTATGAACGTTACCATTGTTAGTCATCGTGAGTCAGATTACTCTCTGGCAAATCGAAGATAGCTGGCTGGGTAATCCACCATTTCTTGGTGGTTTACCTGTTGAAAATAGAAATTTTGCAGCTGTCTACTGGAGGGCAAGCGCTTATGAATCATCATTCATCACTGCACTTGGTTTCATTCAAACACCATCATCGATGAACCTATGGTTGACCATTTGTAATCATCATATTTCCTACTACTAGGTTAGTTATCCATCACTTTTGACTAATGATCATCAATAACAATCATGTACCATCACTATTTGACATCAATATCCTACATGAGCCATCTTTACTAAACATCATTCACCACAAATCAAGCGGCCTATCACGCTGTTCAATTCAGCGTGGGTTCCAAGACACCCACGCCTATCACACCCCCTGCTGCGGTGCAACCAAGTGGCCGAGAGGACGGTCAGAGCTGAGCCAAAGAAACTTGTGACCAACATCCAAAGATACTTCACCTGAAACAGGGAATGATTAACCACAATTGGCTATGGGTCAATATTAACCAACAATAATGGGGGATAATAACCAGCCATTTCATAGGGAAAACAATGATTAATAGTAGGGGAACGGGGGGTACAGGGTTTTGACCCACAGCCAATTCCCTGAATGATTAACCAGTACCTTACATTATCTATATAAGTGATGGTTTACCAAAAATGGTTGAAATTGCCATAATGGCAAGATACTTCACCTGAATCGGCGAAGGGCGAATCATCATGGTTCATGGGCATGTTTCATCTACAGGGTCAATAGATAATAGATGGCGCCAACAAAATAGTGGTTAATGCTGGTTGGCTATGGTCAAAGATGGTGAGCTGATGTTTAAATGATGGCTAGGGATAATAGATGGCACCAACAAAATAATGGTTAATGCTGGTTGGCTATGGTCAAAGATGGTGAGCAAATGTTTAAATGATGGCTGGGGATTGTTGATCATGGTTAGTAATGGTTAATACAGGATAATGCCAGCTATTGATAGATTCTACTGTAATACTGGTCAATGGATGATAACAAAATACTTTAGTGGTCATAGGTAATTAATGAATAATACTTAATTAATACTTGCATAGTCATGGCCAATCATGACACTGCTTAGCCATTCATTGTGAAAGGTTCCTTTGCTGATAACTACCTAGTCAAACCTAGAAAGGATCGCCAATAGTGAGACTTCGAGAGCATTCGCGAGCGGATATGCAATTGATAAAAGACAAGCTGATTCTATCTGATTCTGTAAGTGGCCGAGTGTTACCCGGCGCTTGCGTTGCTGACCTGTCACAGCTTCGACCATTCGGAGAAGCCACCCAATGATTTTGCAACACGCTCTTGGAATCGTTTCCAATTAGGAAAAACTCCTTGGGTCAAAAGCGGGTGATTTAGGAGGCAAATCCTCAACAAACCAAGGCTGTTCGAATGCCAGCCATGCAGCAGGTTGCTCAAAGAATGGAAAGCCAAATTCCATCCAACTCAGCCGAGCATGATCATCAAACCATCACTGGTTGGTGGTTTCAACCGCTATGAAAAACATGGGTCAACCAACCATTTGCTTACAAGTAAGGAAAATCAACAAATGTCAATCAAACCCCCAGCCACTAGGTGTTTCATTATTATTATTGTTATTATTATTATTATTACTTGTTATCCCCTATCATCAAGCTAATGACCCTTGCTAGATGGTTATCACCCATTTAAAAAAGCATTAACTTAGTTATTGACCCTTGTCAATGGTTACAACTTTTAAAAACCCTCAAACACCCTATTATCGTTAATTACTTGCCATCCCCTATCATTAACTTAATGATTGACCCTTGTGAATGGCTATATAACTATAACCCCTAAAAAACTCTACAAAAACCACCCACCGAATCAGCTACAGCTGCCCTTCTGGCCACCGTTTCTCGGCTTCCGCCTGCGAGCTCGAGGCGGCCCAGCATCCAATCAGCAGCGACACCGCAGCGGCAGCGGAGCCAACCGCGAAGCGCAGGGATCGGTCGTCCAGAAACTCAGCCGCCGACCCACAGGGGCCACAGCCAGGGCCGTCAGCTGCAAATGGGGCTGTCCCAACCCATGGGTTTACCGGAAAAATGCCGGGAAACTCCACCATGCCAATGATGTTTGTATGGAATTTGTACCATTTGGGCAACCACTCCTGGGGGCCGCTCCTGGCCTTGCTCCCTCCGAACCAGCCAGCCAATGAGGAGTTTAAAACGTCCAGAGCTTGGGTCTCATGCGACAGACTGTCAACCATGGCAGCCTTAATGTCGCCAAGCTGCCAGTAGCAGAACGCTGCTTAAACCACCTGCGTTCAAGGCTGAAGCTCATCACAGCCACACATGTGAGTCGGAGTGCTTGCCGACCTCGAAATCTCTCTCTCTCTCTCTACATTGGGACTGCTGGAAATCTCCAAAATGTTTGGCTAAATCCGCATCATATACATATAGAATCATATAGAGATACAAAAACAAAAAGAAAACATATCTAAAATCATGAAGAGTTGCACTAACCTACCCCCTGCCCACCCCCCCTCTGTTTTTTGAAAAACCTTACACACACACAATCACAGGCATATCCATATATTCTTATCTTATTCATCAATGCTTGACACATCCCTGCGATTGACCAACTCGCTCCCATGGTTCTGTACGCCACATGTCTGCGCCCGCCTGCAACACCACAGCCCAGCAAAAACGCTAGACACTTCTGCAAGGCCCGTCGCTCCTTCCAAACAGCAAGACCTGCCATGATTGGGATTTGGAGGCCATCCATTTAGAGCGGCCACGAAACCAACGCAGTATGTGTCCCTTGGTTGCGTGCAACTTGGAATAGACGTCAGCCTGTACCTAACTAGTTGGATTTAGTTGGGTGACATAAGTCTGTTGAGATCTATCAAGCATTCCAATCATGGCTTGGTTCCAACATTTCCCTTCATCAAATATTTTCTATCCTTCCATTCCTCTGGAAACTCAGAAGATAAGGGTAACAACGGCAGCCATGGCTAGGTGCCCATAATGGAATCGGAGACAATCGGAGCATGTTGGATGATCACAACCCGAAAATCAAACAAATTCAATCAATGTGATCATCCAGCCTAGCGACTTACCCGAAAATCAATCAGAAATCATGACGTGGATGCTACTCAAACGTTTCAGCTCGGGACCTGTCAACGACGGTTCCGCGCGCCCTGCCATCTCTGCCTGTCAGCGAGGTCCATAGCAAACAGCCCGCCACCACCAGGAGCTGCTGTGGCAATGAGACTGGCGACGGTGGAGTGCGCGGTTGAGCTTGGGGTCATGGGACGGTCATGGGGCTCTCCTTGGCTTGACCAAGTGTACTGAGGGGTTCAGCTGTGACAAGGGACCCTGGGCAATTCAACTTGTCAACCATGCAACCAACTAGTGCCAACAAGTCAATTAGATTTCTGCCTACACCTCCGGTGTTTTCTGCACACAAAAATCAACACAGGAGCACCGACAAGACGCGCCGCTTCCGGCTTTCACCACCGAAAGCCAGGATTTCATGCAGGAAACTGAGGGTTACACCATGGGTAGTATGGGTTCGATCCTTGCCTACCACTCCTGCCACTTGGGCAATCACCACTCCTTGGAGGCTGCCCCCTCCTAACCACCAGGCAGTTGCACCCCGCAACCCACGCCTTCAGACGACTGGGCCAACCATGAGATGCCCAGCAGCGCGGCTAAAGTGCAGCTCAGGAGGCACAGCACGCAGCCCAGGGCCTGCCATGAGAACATCGATGCTTCAAGGAACGATGAAGGAGGGTGAACAGTGGTGTTTTCAATGGTTGACTAATGGTTAAAAATGGTTAATGGTTGACTAATGGTTAATGGTTGACTAATGGTTACAAATGGTTAATGGTTGACTAATGGTTGACTAATGGATGACTAATGGTTGACTATTGGTTGACTAAATGGCTGACTAATGGTTTTTTTTCTGCCTCCTGCAAGGACCGAGGCTCAAGGGCAGGGAAACTGTACACCAAACACAGCAGGCGCGTATTTTATGCATCAATGCCTGGATTGAAAAAAACAAATCTTCGTGCCAAGTGTTTACTTGTCTGCGCAACTGCTATGCTGTCAGTGGCAGTCAGGTAGGACAGGCGGTTGCCGCCAGTATCTGTCCGGGAAGGAGTCAGTTTAGCAGCCTCATTTGAAGAGAATGCAGGGAATGAGCGCGGTGTGTCTGACGCAACCCTGTCAGCGCAGGACAGCGCCGGCGAAGCATTGGCCAGAGCGGAGGTCAACCGACTTATTTCCAACTGGTGATCTTGCAAAAGGGCATTGTACTTTTGGAAGGTGGCTGAAGCTTCCGCCTTCATGTCGCGAGCAAGGCCTAGCAGCATGGCTTCACAATCACTAGCTGCGATTGTAGGCTGTGGTGCTTCGAGCCCTTGGTCCCTGCATGTGACTACCTTCACATCCACCTGATCCGTCTGAACTTCCTTCTGTTCACATTGACGGGCACAAGCAACCTTGAGTTCAAATAGAGCGGTTTGAAGTTCTAAAGCCACCCTGTCCAACTGCATCTTCTTGGCCACACGGAGAGAGTAGCCTATCGTTGCAGCAAGCTTTGCGGAATTGCACACCATGGCTGAAGGTGAAAAAGTCTCAGATTACACTGGGTCAGGTCTCGCACCAAGTGGCTTGAGCCGTAGATGGCTTGAGCCGTAGCCATTTAATGGTTAAACCCTGTTAGAATTGGACAGATTGGTATATCAAAGATTTAAGTTGTGGTCTAGTATTTACAGTCAGTGGGTACTAATATAGTGAACAAATAGGATTATTCATATTTTAAGCATGACATCATGATCAACTATGGAGTAGCAGTCATGAAACCAGCTATGATTCTGCTTCTGGATTCTTGCTTGGCCAATGGACAAGCAGCCTTCCAGGTCCCTGGATATCTCCAAGTCATCTGAAATTCCAGCGCCTGCATTTGGAATGCTTCAGTGCCATATCCCACAGGTACGGATCGTGTCAGCTGGTCAGTCCCTCACAAGGACTAGGCAATTTTCTAGAGAAACATGTTCGTTCTCACTGGTCAAACACCTTGAATCCACCTTGAATGTAAAATGAGAACAAATATTCATTAAACACTGAATCTTGAAAACAATTCAAGGATTGTGATCGTGGATCCTGGTGTTCTAAAGACAGCTACCACGATAACCATCCGCCAATACCAAACATTAAGATAGCCATTAAGCAACAACTGTCATTGACCATCAACTACAACCATCAGCATCATTAACCATAAGCATTCACTGCTCAACCATTATCATCAACCATCAGTAACCGTTAGCCATCAATTACGACCACCATTAATTAACCATGTTTGACCACCATCAATCATTATCCAACCATTATCCAACCATGATCCAACCATGATTACAAGGAGGGCCCCCTTAGTTAGCTAACTTGGGTTATAACTAGGATAACTACCAGTTATGCTAGATATTACTATGGTTAAATGGCTTATTCATCAACTTATAACTAGGGGGCCCACCTTGTAGCCATCACTAACCACCAATAACTCAACAACAATGATTCACCACGGTCACCACCGTCGGATGCCCAAATTTGCGGCTCGCCTTCTCGTAGATGCGGTACCCCTGGAAGGTCACCAACAGACCTGTTGAAACGCCGTGTGTTTGGCATCACGACCAGTTGTGGACGCGATGATGGTGGATCTTAGATGATCTTAGTGGTTGATTTGTGATTATTTCAAGATTGTTCATGACCAATTCATGTTTGTTCATGATTAATGCGTGATTGGTACTGATTAATTCATGGTTGTTAGTGCCTAATTCATGGTCTCTGATGGTTAATTCATGGTTGGAAATGGCCAATTCATGGTTTCTGATGGTTGATTCATGGTTGTTGATGGGCAATTCATGGTTGTAGATGGCCAATTCATCATTGGCAATGATTAATTCATGGTTGCTGGTGGTTAATTATTCATGGACGTAGATGGCTAATTCATAGTTGTTCATGGTCATTGACAATTAGTGTGTACTTAATGGAAAGCATTAGCAATTCACACTAGCGGATGACGACTAGTGGATCAGGAGTTAACAAAAGTGGGTAACGACTGTGGTTGATAAAGGTGGCTAACGTGGTTGTAGTGGTGAGAAAAATGGTTAACAAGAGTGGCGCTTAATGATTTTCAATGGTTGTTAGTCAAAACAGTGGTTGATAATTCACTATGCATTTCAATGGTTCGCATACTATGTTCACATCATCTTGTGGATAGAACATCAACGATGCTTCAGAACGATGACGATGACAGCCATTCCCAATGCTTGAACAGTGTCCATAAACAAACACTACCCACCACTAGCAACCACTTGAGTTGCCAGCTAACAACAAACTGTTTAGATCGTTCAATGGTTGCATCTGATATCCCACGATGATGATGACGACGACGACCGACGACCGACGACGACGAGGGTCAATCATAGTGGTTATGGTTCATGATGGATGCTTTGTGGTTCATTCATGGTTAGCAATGAGGAATGACCAAAGCAATGCCCGGCCTACCAGGATGCCGGAGACCACGATCACCATGACGCGGCTGTCGCACGCTGCCGAGATCTCTTGGATGCTCCGCTGCCATGGCTCCGGTAGCAGTGCCATGGGCCCCCGGTGGGGCCCCAGGGGGCAGCCCCTCCGCCAGCTGAAAAGGCAGGGCGAGGCGATCAGGAAAAGCGAGCAGCTGGGGGTTGATGAGGGTTGATGGAAGACCTTTGATGAAGGTCTGGCTGTGGAAGGTCGGTGATGCTTGAAAATGGTTGAGTGACAATTGCCAGTCATTAGCGAGGATTCTGGCGACTTGATTACACCTCCAGCTATGTAAAGTAGCAAGCTCAAAAACGCCACAAGCTTGCTCTCAGGTTTTTTATCGTTAGAGATTGGCTTTTCTGGCACATAAGGTTGTCTCAAGTTCCTCTCACTATGCCCAAGGCTCCAAACGCAACAAAAGGACCGGCACCAAGCTCTGCAGCTGGGCTGCCCGTACCATCCAGGAAGGGCATCCCCGGCATCCCAGGGATGCCAGGCATGCCTGGCATCCCTGCGCAGCCCATGAGATCCGTGGGATCCATGGGACCCATGGCATCCATGGAGTCGCCCATGGGACGCCCCATGCTGGGCGGTCCCATGCTGGGCATGCCTGGAGGCGGCACAGCTGTCATGTTGTTCGATGGTTGATGTCTGCTGGTGTTGATGTCATGGCATATCTTGGTATTATATCATGGTTGTTCAGGCACAAGGCCTGTTTGACGGGTTCTTCATTGATGCTTACTTGATACTGTTCATGGTATACCGCGGTTGTTGTGACTTGTTGTCTCTACAAGGTCAACGCAAAACTGCTGGGTGTTTGTCAAGCCTCGGACGCACTTGGTGCGATCATGAACATCACTCACTAAGTTCATTAATGCATATTAATGCTGTACATCTCAATATTCCTCCAACCGATTTTCTAAGAAAAGCAACTGTTTTCTTTGAGCTCATTACCGAAACACCGTGCCTTTCAGGCATCAAACTGTTTCCAAGGGCAGTTCATAAATCGATCTCTGCACAGCCCAGGGTACCTTCAAGTCATCTGACCCCCGTAGCTACAAAACTATGTAGCCTCTGCCGGGTAACGTTTAAAACGGATGCTCGATTGAAGTGGTTCAACCAATGAATCAAGTTGCTGATGTTACGTCGTTGCCCCTGAGTCACCATCATTGGTAGCCCAGCTGGTCTTGCTCAGCAAACTATCACAAGCATTCCTAGCAGCTCCTTCGCTCCTCAAAGGGGTATGGTAACCCCTGGCTCCTAACCGCTCATTCCCAACCAGTAAAATGCATGGCCCAGCCATGCCCAGGCCATCCATGGCTATCCATGAGGTGCTGAGATCAAGATCTGCCAGATCTACAACTGACAAGGCAACCACCTACCTGGCACACAAGTATTCCTCCGCTGGGATCAGCCGACTGGGCGTGTTGTTTTCCTGGAGGTCGAACCTTGGAGACCGGTGCAGCTCTCCTTACAAACACCCACTGGATGTCTTGCCTTTGGTCAAAGCTATGTTGAATTCACCGGGCGGGCACCCGGCACCCAGGTTTGCGAGCGCAAATGTTGAACATGTTGAAACCATCAGGGCATGTGGCTAAAACCAGGATGGATGTCTTGTGTTCCAGCGGCATTGTGTTGTCTCTGAAGGTCAAAGTCATGAGGAACTCCGGCTGCAAAAAATCTGTGTCAAGGTCACATGAGCCATGCGAAAGATTTCTGGTTGCTTTGTTGGCTATTCTCACAGATGGAGCACAACATACTACAACCATCTGGAAGGAACAGGGTTCAAAAAAAGCTGATACGTGCTAAAGGCTGATACTCACATGTACCAGAAAGCCAATATGGATCAAGCAACCAGGGATTTTTACCCACAAACATGCCTAGCGTATGTGTCTATACGAATTTTCGAATGATCGTGTTTGGCAACGGTGGTCATTCCCGTGCTCAGATGCCATTGCTGTCCAGCTGGCCTTTAATGTCATGAATTCATCCTCGATAAGCACGACTAAGACTTGGGTACGTGGGTGACTGTGACTGACCGCCACGCTGAGGTGACAACTTTAAGCTGGGAAATCAAAGCAATAATTTCGTAACCATATATGCACCCAATAGTTTGGGAGGTTTCCTGGGTGCCAAATCGCTCCGACGATACTCATAATTCCTGGCTCCGAATCGCTCTCCCAAAATTATCGGTCAGCTATCAAAATCATAATTCCCGGTGATATGTCATGATCAGGATCATCCAGAAACCTAGTGATCATAATCATTAATTAGAAAGTATAACTCTCTGTCTCCCTGTCACCACTGCTTGTCGTCATAGTTTCCAGGAGTCATAATCTATGGGCAGTTTTTAAAAAACGTCACTATTTCAATAGCCGGTGATTCACAAACAAAATGAACATATGAGGGTGGTCGACCCTTCTGAGCCATGATAATCATCAAACCAACCCGACGTTTTATGCATTGCTCATACTCATAGTCGTCATGGCCATCATTCCCATCCCTGACCGACCATCATCTAAAAGCGCCCATTGTCCAATCATTACCAACCATCATCAACCACTGCTATCCATCATCATCATTCATCAGGCGAATTGAGAACCATCATCAGTCATGTTGACCGTCATTCATCACCACTGTCAACCAATCAGTAACCATTAGCCATCAGTTTACCGATCATTAGCGATCATCAACCATCAGTTGAAGCTCCACTAGCCCTCAGTGACACCTTCATCAACCATCAGGTCAACCTTCATCAACAGTCAGCTGAACCTTCATCAACCATCAGTACCAGTTCAACCATCAGCTCAACCAAGTTCAACCATCACTTCCACCATCAGCTTAACCATCATTAATCACCATCTCAATGATTTACGGCTCCTCGGTGGCCACGAGCCGTTCCGGTTGGCGTCTCGGCACCCAGTTGCTTGGCATCCCCGACGCTTGCGGCTTGTTGTCGTCGTTGAGCGTGACTGCGAAGTTCACCTCTCGGCCGGCTCAAGGAGGGTAGAAGAGCAAGCGCAATGGGGAACTTTGGTGGTTGGGTATTGATGGTTATATAGTTCTATAGTTAGTTTTGTGCATTCCAAAAAAATATATTTATATTCATAGTTTACACTAGTATGATATTTAAATACCATCCACAATGGATATTTTAATAAGTTATGGTTTAACCATTGTGGAACCTGTTTGTGTTTTTTGGTTATGCTGATAGGGAACTATTGAGCCACAGTTTAATGCTAGTGTGGCTGATGGTTGTGGCTGATAGTTGTCTTAATGCTGGGAACCATGGTTTATAATTTATGGTTTTGTAACCATGGCTAAGGAGTTGTGAGCAACTAATGAAGGAATAAGCAACAATGGTTAAACTATAGTTTAGGGGTATGCTAATAGGAACCACGGTGGATGCTCTTTAATGATCACAGTACTCCTGATGATATTTGAGACATGTGGTTGATGGTCATTTTTCTTAATAATGGGAACCATTAACCATGGTTTATGGTTGGACAAGTTTTAAGCAACCAATGAAAGAGTAACCGACAATGGTTAAGCTATGGTTGGTGGCTATGTTCATAAGAACCATGGCTAACGGCTAATAATGATTGATACTGTGAGTCATCCAATGGTGAACATTATCGATCATAATTAGTTCATACCAAATTTTTAATCAATACTCAAATAAACATCCAGTATATTGTCAATAAGTTAGTAAGCAATACTTTAATCAACAGTAGTTAACCACTTCAATGAATATCACTGTCTTAACATCATATCTTTATCCAGCGTCATCAGCATAAGCACCCCTGGTCTGGTGAGTGTTCAGGAGTCGCATCTCCCAGTTACTGGGACGGAGGAGGAGTCACCGGGGCCACCGGGAAGCCACCCAGGGACCAGGGAAGCATTGTTTCCGAGATCTCTCCACCAAACCTTTGAAGGACATGGCTATGGGTCAATATTAACCAACCAATAATGGTTTATGAATGGTTAATAATGGTTCAAAATAGGGGAAAACAATGGTTAATAATGATCAATAATATGGTTATGGGTCAGTATGAACCATCAATAATGGGTCAATATTAACCATCAATATTAAGCAGCAATGATAGCTAGTGAATGGTGAATAATAGGGGAAAATAACCAACAATTATATAATTATATCGATATATACCAACTATGGCTGTGGGGCAATATTACCCAACCAACTAATCAATTGGGGATAACCACCAACAAGAACTGGCTGGTTAATGATGGGAACCAGGGGTACAGGGTTTTGACCCATGGCTACATAGCTTCAGCTCAACTCTCATTGATTGACCGTAATCACTCAGCATTAGCAACTAGAACCAGCCGTAACCCTTGCTTAATCCCTAGTAACCATGGATAACCATGATTTCTGTTATCTATCAATTAGCCATCATTAAGTACCATTTATTATGTAACCATCCATCAATTAGCCATACTATTCATCATCAAGTAATTAACCATAATTAATTAATTAGCCATAAACAATCCATGTTTTCAACTATCAGTTCAACCATCATAAGCCATGATTTGGGATCATCATTCATTGACCCATCGCTAACCATCACTAACCATCATCCATTTTGCCCGTTGCTTTATAATCATCCTCTTTCTCTGTCTGCACCACCATCTCCAAGAGTTCAGCTACTTTGCAACCATCCATCACGAACCATCATTACTCATCATGAACTTTTATAACTCATCATTAATCATCACCAACCGTCATTATATAATCATCACTAACCATCAATATATAGTCATCACTCACTAACCATCACTTATCATCATCATCATCATCATCATCATCATCATCATCATCATCATCATCATCATCATCATCATCATCATCCATTTTTCCTGCTGCTTTAGAACCATCCATTTACCCACTTCTTCCATGGATCACCTGAGTTGAAGCACCGCTGCCGTTTCAGCGCGCAACGCGCCTCGGTTCCTTCCATGAAGGCTCCTACCTGGTGCCGCACTGGTTGCGCTTCGGTGCGTGCGCGATGGTTCTCGGATGGTCTTGGTTTCAGCCCCACTTAGGGAGAGACAACCATCATGTTACAACAAAACCATCATGCTTCAGCCCAAAAATGCCAATCAAACCACCAACCAGTAGTCGTCCAAGCATTATTCTTGGTTATTATCCGCTATTATTAACCGACTATTCCAAAATAGTGCGACCAGAAATCATCACAATTTACTTGGCATCTCAGCAGTTGGCAGCCGGTGCAAACCAAAGCGTCCAAACCAGTGAGGCAGTTGATAGCGGTTAATAAAGCACGTGTAATGCTGGTGAATGAATGTGAATGATACATGGGTAGGATGAATGCTGATCAATAATGCTGAATGATCGTTAATCCCAGTGGATTTATTGTTGCTTCATGGCCAATCGTTTGTAATACTGGTTGGCAGCACTGATTTTAGTCCACTGATCGGTGGAATATAATATCGGGCCTAAAATTCTTGTGAGTGGATTGAAAACGAACATGTCTAGAACGGCCGTCAGAAACTCATGGGTTGGCAGCCAGCTCGCGTTCTAACCTCCAGGGCACCAACTTGAATCGGACCAGACTTTGCTTTCAAAAGTCAGAACCGGTGATTTGTTCTGCCTGTGTCGTTCATCAACCGTCACCCTGAAAATCCATGAAATTCCTATACAAGCACCTGTTCAGGACAAGCTTTCGCAGTTGCCTCTCCTGCAAACATTTTTTTGCAAATTGTGCTGAGTCTGAATGGTAAAACTGCTGGAAAATCGCATGGCTTGCGATTCTCCCTGCCAGCTCTGATGCCTGCAAATCTCAACCAGATCCAATCAGCAATGCCCTCGGCAATGCGCGGGAGATTTGACCCTGAGTCGGTATCGGGGTCTTTTGGCGGGGGGTTCCATCTCAGGGTCGTAGCACAGGATCATTCGATGCTGCCCTGCGAAAATATGACCCCTGCAAGTGGCTGGAAGGTCTGTAACCAGTACGAGGAGCCTCCGAGGTTCACCTTGTTGCGCAGTTTCCTGATCAAAGCCCTGCAGTGCAGCATCGAAGTCGGTCTGATTTTCATACTTCAAAATCTTCAATTCGTAGCGGAGCAGCTTTGCCAGAATCTTCACGCACACCTGCCACGCTGGTTTTTTTGTTACTTGGAAACATTCTTAATTTGAGTTTTTTTTAGGACTTAAATTATGTCCAGGTTGGAACAAGGGGAACATGCTAGCAGCCAAGCGATGATCATCGGGTGTGCCCCAGCAAAATAGTACCAGTAACCAGTACCTCTTAAGTTGCAAGTTTCCGTTCTACTTGATGATCCAATCTAGACAATCTATATAGTGATCCTATATAAGTCGGGTGGTTCAGTCCTTGGAATTTCGGCAACCATTTGTCTTTTGCTCCAAGGTGACCCTACTTTACACGCTTTACACTCAGTGGAAGAATGGCCAAAACATCTTGACCGCCTGGTTCTGCATCATGAAGTGTGCATACTTCCTCCGCCACCAGGCCCGATCTGGTGAGCTGATACCAACATAGTGACAAACAAACCGTCCCTGGATCGTTTTGAGAATAAAGGCAAATCTTCTGCATCAAAAGGAGCCACGGGAGAGAAACCCAGTTCTATGGCTGAAAGCTGGCTGAAAACGCCTGGAAAACTGTCGGTTGTTATCCAGCACTGGTGGTACGTCCCGAAATCAACCAGCTCATTGACCGTCACAAAACAGTCATTGACACATGATTTCAGGGCTTACCTGGGCTCGAGTGAAGAAAATCATGATTGCTGGTTCCGAATGGTGCTACCAATGCTACTGGTTACACCTTGAAACAACAAACGTACATTCATTGTAGCTATATATAGCAATTGATGGGTAACATCACGCACTGCTCCGAACCATTGAAACCATTCCTCACCACAATTCATCACGGTCAAAACCACCAATGCCAGTGGTGTTACCTTCGTGGCCATGGGGTGCGGCTTGCAGGAACCCCGACCATCCCATATTGGCATTGGGCTTACGCTGGAAGAAACATGAAAGGAATCATCTTTGATTGATTGTTTGGTTAGTGCTGGGCTAATGATAGTTGATGAACGGCTTGATGTGGATTAATGATAGGCAATTCGTCGTGGTTGATTGTAGATGAGCAATGGTTGTCGATCAATGGTTACTTGATGCTTAATGATGGGAAAATGGCTCATGCTGGTTGAGAAAAGAATGATCGAATGATTGATGATGGCAAATTCTGAGTCGGAATGCTGGCCAAGACAAAACCTGCTCATCTGCTTCCAACTTTGATCCTTTTTTTGCTGGGGCGTCCAGTGGGTTTGCCCGAAAGATATTCAGCCGGGTACGGAGTTACAGCAGCTTGCAAGTACCTAATCGCTAGGCGAAATCATAGGCACCAAGCCCGAAAATTCTTAGGTACAACAACTTGTCCGTGCCTAAACCCAGGCGCGGTGCTTAGGCACAGCACCTTTCAGGTACCTAACTCGCAGCTTGATTGCTGAGGTATGCGAAATGCTAGGGACTGCAGCCATTATCATTGGATAAACTGCTGCAATACAGGGTGTGCAACCAGAGAAGCCTGAATTGGAAAAAGTTGGTACCATGAAGCCCGGCCCTTCAGAAGACATTGATGACAGCAAGGCTCTTGTTCAAGGAGAAGTTGCCATATGTGGTGTTGTGAAATGGCCAATTGTTGCACGAAAGGTTGGTAAGCCATGCGAAGATGCCCTTCAAGTTGAAGAAAGCCGTCTAGGATGGACCATGTGCCATGGTTGATGTATAACACCTGGATAGGCATGCTTGGTACATATAATGACACTTTAGAATGATTCATTATATAGTCGTTCATAAAGCCAAGAGTGCTGGTTTGCAAATGGTCAGCGGTTGGTGAAACGATGCTTTGCCGCCTCTGTGGGGCCTGTAGGGTTTATGACCAGCTATATATAGGTTTTGGCCAAGAACCATGAAATTGCTTACGTAAACCTACACATATCAAACAATAGCAAGCAACAGCAAAAAACATCTGCAACCTATATATGTAGGCTTGGCTATGGCACGAACGCGAGCTCAGGTTAACCCGCAGTCCGTTGTCAACATGGGCCTGCTGCCATGAGTGGTGATGGTTATTGGTTCACACACGTGATCATGTTGGCCTGTTGGTGAGTAAGTGCTTAATAGTCGGTGATGGTTCTTAACGTTTAATATTACAGCATGTCTAGATTGATTGCAGCAGCGTATCCTCCGGAATGGAGTGCATCCTTCAGCTTTTGATCTGTTTAGCCCGGCAACTCAGGCCTGGTTGCGTGGCTCTGTGCAGCCAAGACCACAACCAGTGCAGATTGTCTGATGACAGCAAGGCTCTTGTTCAAGGAGAAGTTGCCATATGTGGTGTTGTGAAATGGCCAATTGTTGCACGAAAGGTTGGTAAGCCATGCGAAGATGCCCTTCAAGTTGAAGAAAGCCGTCTAGGATGGTGGAAGCCGTAGTGGGCGAGTGCAGCGGTGTAGACAGTTTGGAAGGCCCATCCCTGGTGTCTAGCCAAGCGATCAGGATCGTGTCCACCTGCACAGTGAGAACTGCTGTGTGCAACCATTGTGCTTGCTGACGAAGAAGTTGGCCTTTGCTCTCCCAGGGATTGGTTGGGAGCAGCTCGGTGTTTGTGATGGATTCTGGCTGCCCCATCCAGCAAAGGAAGCGTCGGCCAAGGTCTCTCCAAGCGTCACGGTCCTGGGCATAGTATAGGTAGTCGTGGTCGATGCCGCATTCGGACCAAAACTTTCGGATCAAGCTATGGGCCGTGTGCCAAGGGCCCGGCCGATTCAGACCACCTGTGTGGCGAGTGGCTAAATGAGTGAGCATGATCCGCGATGGATGGGGAGGACAAAAGTCTTGTCGGCAGATGTGGCCAAGAAAGGACCAATATCTCCGTAGACATTCGGCCAGCCACCCACGTGTTGCAGAAGCATGGATGATCCATTCCCGGACCACATGCCTGCGTAGTCGGTGGAGCTGTTGGGCCTGTTGTTCAGTAGTGTCCGGCATGTAGAGGTTGAGAGCTTCCACCATGAGCGTTGTTTGTGTGACTTGCAGTTTTGTCTGGGTGGTCTTGTACGGGTAGAGAATGGGAGAAAGCCAGAGGAAGCAGGCTCCAACATAGCGATTCATCAATGTCATGGTGGTGAGCGGCCGCGACCAATGGCATTTCTTGAGAAGTGGCTTGAGGCGGCCCCAAGCTTGATGTATGAGTTGAACCACACTTTGCAGGAGTGAATCGTGGCCAATCTCGAAACCCAGTGGTTTGCGGAGGTACTGGGTATTGCAAGTCCACTGAAGCTCAGCAAGAATGCCAAGGAGATGTTTGGGCGGCATGCTGTGGATGGTCGCCTTGTTGGCCACGACGCAACTTTTTGCATAGTTGATGCAGAGGCCGATCTGTTGGAGGGCGGCAAGGAGTGACGGCAAAAGGCATGTTGCTTGCGCCCAGCCTTTGAACGTCAACAAGATGTCATCGACAAAGAGGAGCAGCCAGATGGGTGGGAAGACGGAGGTGTGACCATCAGCTTCCCACTTGGCAGTGACCTGTCCAACAGCATGGTCGAGCACTCGTGCAAAAAGTCCTGCTGAGTGGCTGCCGCCTTGTGGCGTACCATTGGCACTGTGGATCACCCACTCGTCGTGCAGGAAGTTGAAGAGGAGGCGCTGTTCCAGGAGCAGCTTCATCAACCCATGCGCTTCAAAGGCAACAGCTGGAGGCAGGTGCGTGAGAAATTGGGCAATGCTGGCATGTCGGATGTTGTCGAAAGCCCCACGGATGTCCAGTTTGACGTAGATGGGGTTCATGTCAGACACCTCCACGATAGACATCATGCAATGGGCTGCAAACAAGGCCTCAATGGGCTGACCGCCAGGGACAGCTCCAAGTTGAGCGGCCAAAGGCGGCCAGAAGGGCTGCAATCGTCGCATCAAGATGCCCGCGTACAGCTTCTGAAGGACTTCAAGTAAAAGGATCGGGCGAATTTGTTCAGGTTTGTGAATGTGAGTTGCTTTTGGCAGAAGGCACGCAATCCCCACATGTACCTCTTGAGGCATCGTCCCACTGAAGAGCATGTCGTTGAGCAGAGGGATGAGGCGATCTGGCCCATTGCTCACCTGACCGAGCGCCACCAGAAATTCGTTGGACATGCCTGTGGCTCCAGATGTCTTGCCGGGCTTGAGTCTGCCAGTCGCGACTGCGAGCTCATCAGTGGTGATCGGTGTGGGCTGGCACTGGGCCATGGAGTTGCGCAGCGTGGCGAGGAAGGGTGCGCATTCAGCATCACGTGAACATAGGGGTTGGTTGGCAAACACGTTGGTGAAGTGTTGTTGTACTGCTGCAGCGGCGGCTTGTGGAGTCCCTGACGCGGAGATGAGTCCTCCCCAGTCAGGTCTGCGCTTGTGCCGTCTCTGCAGGAAGGATATGGCAGAAGGGTCCCCGGCAGTTGCTTGATCGTGTAGGTCAGAGATCCATTGTGTCCGTGCCTCCCGACGCAATTTCAAGATATTGCGTGTCAAGGAGGCACGGGTCACCTCATCGGAGACCTGGTTCCGGGCATGGCACAGCTGCTTGATGGCATCGGAGTCCCGGTATTTTCTGCTGGGGGTGCGATATTGGCAAGATTGGGATATGCCGCACAGCCCCTCCCACGTTAGTGGTGCTGTGCTTTGTTCCACGATGGTGGTGAGGCTGTTGTTGTCGACGAGCCAGCGGCCTGCTCGATTGTGGTGTCGTGGGCCGCGATGACGACAAGTCCCGGGAGCAAGCACTGTGTCAAGAGTGACGAGTTTGTGGTCTGTGGGCAGGAGATTGTCAAGGTGAGGAGCGACCTCTGGAGCTCGCAAGGGCATGGCTTCCTCGGCAACCAGGTTGATGAAGGCCGGCGATGCGATGAAGAAGTCATAGAATTTATGTTTCCAGGTAGGGACTGGGGGCATCAGCGGGTGGAGTTGATTTGCTGCAATGAGGCATGCTAGCTCGAGTCCTTGTGCATCAAGGTTGTCTCCTGTGGGTGTGGCATTCCAATCGGCGCCAATGATGCATGGAATGTTGTGGGCTTTGTCCAGGAAGCGCTGAAGCTCGTGAATGGCTTCGGTGTACTCAGAGAGAGGCAGTTGGTGATGTGGAAGGTGCCCCGAGAAGAGCCACATCTTAGAGCCACCTGTGTGAACAAATTGAGCCCCTATGAACCTGTGCCCCTTGAGGGTGGTCACGATGGAGTCGGCATAGGACCGGTCAATCAAGAGGGCTTGACCCAAGTGACTGTTGAGCTGGTCGGTGCAGACGATCCAGTATTGTGAAAGAAAGGGATGAAATTGGACTTGTGCATCGTCAAGATGCAAGAAACCATCGGGCTCCGGCGTGCCTTGGGCAAGGGAGCCAACTTCCTGGAGGGCCAGGGCGTCAAAGTGAATTCGCTGATCCGACAGCACATCAGCAATCTGCGGCAAAGATTTGCCTCTGACATTCCAAGTTGCCATTCGCAAAACATGGAGATGAGGGGATGAAGACCGCTGGTGCTGTTCTTCAGGCGCATGCAGTTGGCTGGCTGTGCCAGCGAGTCACTCGAGTTTAAGTTCTGCAATGGCCTGCTCTGTGGCAGGAATGGTGGTGTCCCTTACCGTAGAGAGCCGGGTGACATTGAGGTGGAAGATCTTCTGGTCCTGGGAGCGCGGGTCATCGTAGGTGACCGCGGTGAGCTTGTCAGAGTCGTCGGCCATGAGGTCCACGACTTGAAATGCCGCGACTCGCAAATCACCGACCCAAAGAATTTGCTTGTTCCAATCCACATCAACTTGGTCAAGCTCAGTCTGTCCGACCAAAGCCTGAAGGGTGTCTTTGGCATACTTTGTAGCTTTGTTGTTGAAGCGCCTTTGTGGGCTCTTGTGCTGGGTCAGCCAGGCGAGCTTGCCCGAACTCCGTAGAGTATGTTTGTCTTGATTGTCGGTTTTCAACTTGATGAGGCGGCGTTTTGCATCAAGGTCAGGGAGGGCAGTGAGGAAGATGTGGCATGTGGATGACCGACGGCCATAGATGATGATGTCACGAACTTCGGACTGAATCCCCAAAAGCTGCACAAGAGACTTGGCTTCTGCCTCGATGGTCTCGCGTCGAGTGTCGACATGCCATCCTCCGATGACTAGATGGTTCCAGTCGACATCTGGGTTGAGCGGATTTGTAGAGCCGACATTGGAATCACGTGGTCGCAAGGGTGAAGTTGAAGTAGCCCTAGGGCGAAGATCGGGGACATGGGTGGCACGGAGACCAGAGGGAGGTGCTGAAGGGGCACGGGCGCCAGAGATCTCATGTACCTTGGTGGCAAGCTCCCTCACTTCATTCTGCAGTTTCTCAATGTTCTGGGGCATCTCTTGGGTGAGCAGCTGG
>VSDK01010052.1:0-13072 GCA_009767595.1 Symbiodinium kawagutii
TATTGCATCTCTTAAAAAAACGGTTCATTCTTCACGCTTCTTTAAACATCACCTTTTCGCTCTCGGGCCAACCGTCGTCTAGTTTCTGCTGCACTTACTGTGAATTTACTCTGCCGCAGTCACTGTGTGGCAGCTACGGTGCTGCAGTTACTGCGCTGCAGCTACTGTGCTGCAGTTTTTGTGTTGGCCTCCTTCACCACTGAATATTCTTCATCCAATCAATGCCAAACAGCGACAGCAATGAATGCACATGAATGTACTAACTTTGCAGATTCTTATGCTTTTTGCATGTTGAAAATACCATGTGCCCTTATAAGAATGAAAAGGTTGAAACTAGCCTTCCCCCGAACCATCCCCTAACCATAAACATATACAAGGAAAAACATATGTAAATATAAACAAATATCTACATTCATATCTGTATTTCTTTGTATTGACAAATAGATTTATATTTCAGTACACATTAAACACAGAACAAATATGTCAGGTATTTAGACATGCTGAAGTTAAGTCGTGGCAAAAAATAATATCAAGCATATCAGTACGGCGCAAGGCGGCGGAAGCTTAGAAAACAAGAAAAGTAGGAGAGAGTACAAGACAAGTCATCCAGCCTTCTGTCTCTCTTTTTGCGATGCATGGATGACAGAGCAATCCACTGAAAGAGAGACAGAAGGCTGGAATCAGAGTGTTTGTTTGTCGACCAGATCTCTAAGTCTATCTCTCTATGTTACCTGATCTTGTCTTATATCTATCTATCTCTCTATCTTACCCGATCTTGTCTTATATCTATCTATATCTCTTTCTTACCTGATCTTGTCATATATCTATCTATATCTCCTTCTTACCTGATCTTGTCTTATATCTATCTATATCTCCTTCTTACCTAATCTTGTCTTAAATCTATCTATATCTCCCTCTTACCTGATCTTGTATTATATCTATCTATATCTCTTTCTTACCTGATCTTGTCTTATATCCATCCGTTTCTCTTTCTTACCTGATTTTGTCTTACATCTATCTATATCTCTTTCTTACCTAATCTTGTCTTATATCTATCTATACCTCTTTCTTACCTGATCTTGTCTTATATCTATCTGTCTCTCTTTCTTACCTGATCTTGTCTTATATCTATCTATATCTTTTTGATACATGATCTTGTCTTATATCTATCTGTCTCTCTTTCTTACCTGATCTTGTCTTATATCTATCTGTCTCTCTTTCTTACCTGATCTTGTCATACGTCTATCTATATCTCTTTCTTATTGATCTTGTCTTATATCTATCTGTCTCTCTATGTTACCTGATCTTGTCTTATATCTGTCTATCTCACTCTGTTACCTGATCTTGTCTTATATCCATCTGTCTCTCTTTCTTACCTGATCTTGTCTTATATCCATCTGTCTCTCTTTCTTACCTGATCTTGTCTTATATCCATCTGTCTCTCTTTCTTACCTGATCTTGTCTTATATCCATCTGTCTCTCTTTCTTACCTGATCTGGTCTTATATCTATCTGTCTCTCTTTCTTACCTGATCTTGTCTTGTATATATCTATATCTCTTTTTCTTACCTGATCTTGATATCTATCTATATCTCTTTCTTACCTGATCTTGTCTTACATCTATCTCTCTCTCTCTCTTTCTTACCTGATCTTGTCTTATATCTATCCATCTCTCTATGTTACCTGATCTTGTCTTATATCTATCTGTCTCTCTTTCTTACCTGATCTTGTCTTATATCTATCTGTCTCTCTATGTTACCTGATCTTGTCTTATATCTATCTGTCTCTCTATGTTACCTGATCTTGTCTTATATCTGTCTATCTCTCTCTGTTACCTGATCTTGTCTTATATCCATCTGTCTCTCTTTCTGACCTGATCTTGTCATACGTCTATCTATATCTTTTTTATCTTATCTTGTCCTGTATTTATGTACCTATCTATGTTTCTATGTTTCTATCTATCTATCTATCTACCTATCTATCTACCTTTCTATCTATCTATCTATCTATCTATCTATCTATCTATCTATCTATCTATCAGAAAGCAGCGCTGTGAGTGTTGGATTTTTTGCTGTTTTTCATGTCTGCTGATTTTTGCACTTAATTGCATTGAAGTACGGAGGTTGATAAACGCGGATCATGGATTTTTCTGAGCTGGTATCGTAGTCAAGAATACAAAGAAACCATAGCACCGACAAACTACGTATGCACCTCTTAAGAGTGTTGCTTGGAACTAGAGAGCAAGGAAGGCAAAATTTGGGCAAGCGACAGTAAGGCAGGCAGAAAAACAAAAAACGAAAGCGGTCGGATCTATGGAGTAGATTGGAGTAGTACTTTTTCAGGGATCCATGGATGCGAGGATTCAGCAATCTTGGATGATCTATGCCTGGACAATTGATGAAGAATCCATGAATGATTAATGAAATGTCTACCAATGAACGATTGGTGCAGAACTCATGAAAGCTCTGTAGATAATTTGTGCGAGATTCGAGTGAGGATTGTTCGTGGATGAAAAGGCTGCTAGAGCATCCATGGCAAACATATGCACGATCCATGGATGACCAACGCTGCATTGTGAATGACATGTGCAGAATTGATTGAACGCTTAAAGAACACATAGGATGGATTTATGCATGAACCATTAACGAGTGAGTGATCTATATATGAAATGCATCGTTGATTTGTGCATCATGCAGGATTTGTGAGACACTTCTGAATGACCTAGGTGTCATTGATGATATGACAGATTTACTAAGGATGCAAAGCTTATGAATTCCTCCATGGGTTCGATTTGTGCATGGCTTGTGCAGGATTTGTGGGTGGGCCACACGGGTGGGCCACGGGTTGAAGCTCCACCTTTTTTGGGAAATCTCGCTGCCCACAAGGCACCAAGTGATCCTACGGACCCAAATCAATGAAGGCCGTTTAAAAAAACCAACAAAGTCGAGAGCTCAGTGGGAGGCCCTCAAGGACACCTTGGGACACCTTGGGACACCTTGGGACACCTTGGACCTGAGCTCTCCTCGCTGTTCACAGATGCCAAGGCATCTCGGATGCTCTGCTCTTCAGCCTGCAACCACTGCAACCATCTGCAACCATCAATCCTTCAGGTCCAATGTGAGAGGTCACATTGAACAAAGAAATGCAAAGAGAGCAGTAGAAGTCCTCACATCTTTCCGAATCTCGGAGTCCTGCCTTGAATGTCTTGAAGAAGCTTTTCAGAAATTCTTCTTTGCTGACCTCCGAACACTTTCCTATGCCACAACACTTTCTTAGGGCAAAACTCCGCAAGTCGATGCACGTCCAACACTTCCAACACGTCGCCTCGCCATCCTTCTCCTGAGAGGGACAGGAGTGAGCTGTGCCACGACATGCTGTGCTGCGGCCTCATGGCTTAGGTCCATGGCATCGCGGACATCACTAGAAATGGAGATGGAAATCGCCCTTTGGATGGAGCCATTTGGAGCCCTTTCGAATCCTTTTGGACTCTCAGAGTGGACTCTCTTTGTACTCTCGGAGTCTTCTGTCTTCTGTCTTTTTTTGCCTTTATCCATGAAAAACATGTGATGAAACTACTTATGCCGCTGCTGTTCCATGGAGCCCCTTGAGTCAAATTGAGCCAGGCAGGAGAGATAAGCACTAAGCCACGATTCCCTACATTTTTACAAGGTTTAGGACTGCATGTCTGCACACCACAGCTGCTCTCATCGCCATCGAAATTCTTTTTCTGAGAATTCTGACATGTCTTTGACATGTCTTTGACATGTCTTTCATCTCTTTTTCATCTTTACCATTCCTTTCAAAGAGCATCTCATTTCTCTGGTGAATTCTACATCTTCTCCCGTGGCCTTTCTTTGTGCAGTTAGCTGTTGCATCTCCAGATCTTCTTCGGAGAGAGGCAGTCTGGAGGACCAAAATCAGAAGCAGCACAACCCAACAGCATAGAGAGGGAAGCAAAGGAGACAAAGAAAGAGAAAACATGATGTAAAGATATGTAAAGTCTCAGAGAGCACATGATGTCATTGCCTTGGGCCCATACACAACCAAGTCTTTGTACGATATCATCTCTTCGTCTGCCTTGGCCAAGATGGGGTGTTGCGTCGAACAGAATGCGGTAAAAAGAAGCTCTTTAAACTTAAAACATGTGAAAACATGTGACTACGTTTTCTGTTCTGCGAATGAAAATCATTCCCGGACCACGAGCAAGAACAAACGTCTGCGTCTCGAGTCCCGTCAGCTGTGTCAGCTGATCGTTGTTTCAAAACATGACACTCATTGCACTGTGTTGCACTGTGATGTGTCTCCAGGGCCACTGAGATGTCTGCCTCTCTGGTTAGGGGGGCTCCCATGAAGAAGTGCTGCTCAAGGTCAACTGGGAAGGATTGTGAAGCGTGACGAACAGTGACAGTTGCAGTGGACTGTGCTGTAAATTGTGAGGTAGGCACGGTAGATCGCTTGGGAGCGCAAGAAGCTTTGACCTTGGAACACCAAACTGGCTATCAAGTGGCTTCACAACACATTTCTAGATGTGTCAGTCGATGTGTCACTCGATGTGTCAGTAGATGTGTCGCTTGTGATTCTGAAGTCTCAAGTGATTCAACGATAGCGGCGCAGCTGATCTCGATGTCGTTGGTGTCTCCAAAGGCTTGGCACCAAAATTTGGATCCTGAACAACCCTCAGCTCTGACACCGTGGCAAGTATAGAGAATAGGAAAGAGTATAGAGAGTACAGAGAGTATAGAGAGTACAGAGGGTATAGAATGGAAAGAAAAGGAAAGGGATGGAAAGGAAAGGAGGGTTAAAGGAGAGTATAGAGGGAAGGAGAGTAGAGAGAAATGGAAAGAGGAGAGCGTAGAGGAGAACTAGTTTGAAGAGGATGACACAGGGCTAGGACTCTCATAGGACTCTAAGTTTGCACTCAAACACTACATTGCACACACCAAACACAGAGCTAATGTCTCGGTTCACGCCTCAATGCAGTCACTGGCAGCACAAACGTGAGCGTCCTAGCATTGGATTTGACGGGTCCTCATCAAGTAAAGGAAGAAAGTTGGAGACTATATACTTTCGGCCACCTCAAATACGATCTTATTCTTTCACACAATTTCTTTTCCTTACACTGTATTCTCTCTTATTCTATTTCATATTCTTTCTCACTACTACCCTGCGAGTTCCATTGTGAATCCTAAATTCGATAACATTTCGTACTATTTCTCACATTCTTTATTTCTTCATGTTGTTGCTGACATGCCTTCTGGGACTTGGAATGTCATTCAAACGGAAAGGGAACCATCCAACGAGCACCAGTTAAGACCTGAGATTTGGAAGTTCCACTGGAGCTAAGGTGCCATGGTTCTCATCAATTACATTGTAGACAAAACAAACATATTCATTAGAGCAAATGCCTGGTTCTCATATGTTCTCATCGTTGTTGTGTTATCTCTCTGTGCTTTTTGACCGCTCTGAAGCCAAACTGATTTCGACAGCGAAAAACACAAGAGCCCACGGTGTTGTCTCCTCCATTTCATAGTCTGCAATGCGAAGCCCAGTTGCAAGCATCGGATTCTATTCCTGGATGTCACAATGCAACATGTTTCGAAATTCCAATCTTTGCTTGCACATGTTTGCACCGCAGCAAAACGCGAAGAGAATGCGGAATGGGGCCATCAATAAATAACCCCAAAGATGGCACGTATTTCTACGAAAGACCCCGTCGATTTTTGGATGGTTCGGGGTATCTTGCGTCTGCAGACAGCCTCAAGTGAAAATCAAAGCATTGCAAAACACCAACATGCAACAGCAGTGTCTTGAAAATGAACACGGACCCTGACGGACCCTCACGGACCCACATGAACCCACTGCTTTCCCCATTGTGGAGCACTGTTCCTGCTAGTGCACAAGCTTGAAGCTGAAACGCAGCTCAAATCTCTGCAAACTTTCGGACTGCTGTTAACTCTCGAAACTTTCTCAGTGCTCTCTGCCCTCTCCCCCTCTCTCTCTCTCTTTATTCTCTATTCTTTCTATTCTCTATTCTTTCTATTCTTTCTATTTCTCTTTCTCTATTCTGTCTATTCTCTTTCTCTATTCTCTTTCTCTCTCTGTCCCACTTTTGGCCAAGCGAAGCAGAGACCGTCGCTGAACATTCGGAGCCCTCTGAGCAACGACTTGAGGACTCCCTCAACGAAGAGGACACAGAAGAGGACTCCCTCTTTCTACCGGTGGCTTCCTCTTCAACTCCTTGCCCTCCTTCTACTCCTGGCTCCCTCTACTCCTTCTACTTTTCCTCTTCTACTCCTTTCTCTTCTCACTTTGGTTTCTCAGGTCCCTGACGCGCGGCATCGAGACATTGCTGAAATCATTTGTTACTGCATTGCCTCTGGCTTTGGGTTCATGTGCTTCTCCATGCATTGGCGGAACCTTAAAACTGAAGAAGAAGAAGAAGGTCGTCACCGAAAAACCAACAGCAGTTTGGACGTGCTATTGGATCATGGGAAGGATATCCACGCCGCTCAGGTCCCTCGTTTGTGATTCCTTAAGCTTTTCAGAAAACCCAAATAGGCACATCTCTGAGTCTTGATCTTGTAAGTGATAGTCTCACAGTCGACCATGTCCCGCGTATTCTCCTCAGCACCAGCTGTTGTATGAGTCGAGGTTGACGAGGTTGAGATCCTTCAATCTGAATCCTGCTGATTTGAAGACACATGAGACAACCACATCATGTTGAAATTGTTCTTCTCTGAAAACGAGTCTTCGGCAAAATCTTTGCAGCATTTGATGTAGGCATCGTAATCCTCTTGACAAGGCATTGGTTCCCTGCGGCGCCACACAGCACTTTGCCAACTTGAAGGGAAAACGCAAAATTTATAAGAGCTGACCACTGGTGTTGGCTGATGGCTAGTGTAGAAAACCAATCTGCATACCCAGCTAATTGAGCTTTATGGGACACCCCAAGACTCTTTCAAGGAAAAGCAACTAGCAATGTGTGAACCGAATGACTTAGGAAACGCCCGCGACCTAACAGGGTAGGTCGTATCGTTGCAAGTCCGTTCACTGCAGGCTAATGCTCAATTCTTTCTTGATTGTTTTGAGTTAAGTGAGCAAAACATGCTTCGTCAGTGAACCACAGTGTCATGATATGGATGCCTTCGCGTCAATGATGCTCCCATGCGACTTCCGGAAGTTGCGGGCAGATTGCAGCGATGCAAAACTCGAAGAAAAACGATGCACAAACCGACTTGTTCATTTTTGTCTACATAAGTTTCAAACCTGATGTGAATCCGGCGAACTGCATGTGTCCTTGCAATTCTCAACATGTCCATGTATGTCTGGTCAATGTTGTGAATCAACATCCAAGAAAATGGTGAATCAACTGAACACTTGAAAAACAAGCTCATAAATAGCAGCGACCCAGTAACATTCGGGATATTTGGTGATCTTTTGTTTACCATCGTTTTACAGAGCTCAAAGCGCTTCCAAAGGCAGGAAAGGGATCTGCTCCGAATCTGGTACCAACAAATTGTGTCAAGTCCACAGCATTGAAACATCCGCAGCACAGAATTTGAGAGTTCAAAGCTTTCACACAGAGGCTGTGGCTTTCACCTCGCCCATCAGAGTCCAATATCAAGCACAAATTTTAGGTCAGACCGCTAGGACATGCTAGGACCATACCCATCGACCTTCTGATTGGTAAAAACAGGGAAATCTCAGCATCTTTCAAGTGCTACGAGTCTTCAAAGTTCGAAAGTGTGAGGCTTGGTGCCCCCTGTGCACTGGGCTTCGAAGGTTTCGGTGACATCCAACGAAGCGATACCACCACAGCCACAGCACATGCACACCACCCGTCTCTCGTTTTTCGGCACCGCACAGCTGAGGTCACCTGATACGAATTCACCAAGTCAAAGTGAAGCCGTGAAAAGGTTGGCAAACACAAAAAAAGTGTGAAAAAGCAAAGCCTAAATGTAAAATATCACATAAAACCTTAACTACTTCTTTTAAATTTAGTTCTTCAGTTTGAGTTTCAACTCTTTAGGAATTCAAAAGGTGAATTGTTGGCGAAGAAAACTCTTTGGCAACGGACAATGGTGGCCTCGCAACGAAATGACAACAAATCTGCTTCTTCCTTACGGCGCAAACGCGCCACCACAGATGCTGTGCCGCCAAATCAACACATCCCTGTCGCGGATTTCACAACTCCCTTCGCTTGCCTAACTCAATCTTCTTATCCTCTGAACTCTTTCAGAATTCCGAGATATTCTCTTGTTGAATGTGTTCTTTTGATTTATCACGCTTATCGCTTATCTACATCTGAGTTACTATCGTCTTGATATTCTATTGTCACACTTGTCATTCCTATCTTGTTTTGTCTACTTTCCATAACTATTACTTATCTTAGAGTGCTGTAATCTCTGATTTCCTGTTTCTCACCTTGTCATTTCTTGTCATTTCTTGTCATTTCTTCGCATTTCCTTTCTTGTTGAATCAACTTGAGATTCATTCTTGGCATTTCTTCATTTCATTTTTCTCTCAAGTTGAATGTCTGGAGGGCCCGGCTTGAGCTCTGCAGCAATTCCAGCAGTGTCTCGAACACCATTCACCTGCTGGCAACTCGTTGGTGCAGGTGGCTTGGCCTCCCATGGCCTCCCATGGCTTCCTCTTTCTGCTTGACAAATCTCTTTGATCTGCTTCCTATCTTGCCATTTCTTGAGAAAGGATTTAGAACTTCAGTGATCAAAACTATAGTTCACTTAGGTAGCTCACTTATTACATCTTATTACTTCATTTGACTTCCCTGCCCTTTCTAAACTTACTGACTTGTCAGTTGAAGCTGTGGAGCCTGGACCAAGCGGTGTCCTTTGCGAACAGCTCGCGCCGGAAAACGGCGATTCCAATCTTCAGCCAGTGAGTTTGGAGCGACCTGGTGTTCACCAGGCCCTTGCCCCAACATCAACAAATAACCTTGAATCAAGATGACAGAATCAACAAGAAATCAGCTTGAAAAACAAGAAAATAAACATATTGGGGTTTCTTGATTTGGGGGTACCTCTATTTTGAGAAACCACCTATCAATGTGTCACTGAAACCTGAATCAATTGCCAAGTGACACCCCAAAGCAAAACCATCGACAGCCTCGCATCTGAGGCATTGGCAGCACTGATCACCCGAAGTTGCCTTGTGTCCATCGCCTAACGGATGTATTGCATGCGGAAAAACAGAGGGGTCACCGGCTCAAAATCTTCCTCTGTAGCATTCACTTTCTTTGCGATCTCTAAAGATATATTCACGAAGTAGATATATTTGCTAATATTGAATTGGTCAAGTGATTGTTTTGCTTTCTGCAACATTCTTGCATATTGTATTTCTGTTCATTGGTTCACTTCGAAGTTATGCGCCTTGCGATCCCATTGAAAGCCCCACTTCTCAGAGACAGCCCCGCGTTCAAGATCCACGATGCAATCCACAACCGTCCCTTCACCTGAGAAAACAATCGGAAAAAAAGACTTTGAAATTCTGATTGAAAAAAATTGAACACATTTGACGAAAAGAAACTTTCAGAGGCAACGAGGACTCTGAGGGAGTGGCGCTCTGTCTCCTCCTGTTGCTTTCACAAAGATCAACATGGAAACGAATAAAACTGAGTACAACAAACAACAAACACAAACACAAACACAACAGTAACAGAGTGCTAACACATTACAGCAAACACAACAGTCACACAACAGTAAGACGAGCAGAGAACTCAAAGATGTGAACACTCAAAACATCTCAAAACGTCTCAACAGCAATAAGATGCATCAAGTTCTGCACCGTGACTGTCAACCAACAAACATCAACTGTACTCACAACGGTGGCAACACCAAGTTCTGCCAGCGCCTCCACTGGCCGTGCCCTGCGTTTCAGGAAGCAGAACTTCATTACAAACTGAAGCCTAACTTCAGCAAATCGAAGCGATTTGTCTAACTTAAGCTGGTTTACTTTGGCACAAACCTGAATAAGCACTATCCCATCAATCATTACAACATATTACAACCATTTCCTCATCGAGATCTCGGTATACCATGAGGTACCTTTGCATGTGGCTTTGTCGGTTTGTATCTCCTGTCACTTTGACATCCTAACATGAAGTGATATCTTCGTCCTTCACCCAAGGATCCAACACAGTTCACTGATCCCCCAGGGCCTTTCTTCCTCTTTGGGATGCTCATCTTCAGGTTGCACGTGTTGCACGTGTTGCACATCAGCCTGAGCAAGGCGGAACGGGGAAGGAACTCTCGTGGGACCAGTTGCCGTGCACGTTTCAGTGGCGGTTCAGGTCAGGGCTGAGGCTGCTGAAGCTGCTGAGGCTGCGGAGGCTGCTGAAGGTTGAAGTGTCGGGGCATCTGCCTGGGTCTCCGAGTGGCCCCGTGGTGCTCGCGGCTGTGAAGGACTCAACTCATGTCTTCTGTGCTCATCGGAACCTCTTGGTCAAGGCTTGGATGATCCAACTCCTTAGCGAAACTTTCATTCCTGGTATGGATACGGATCCGAGCTAAAGAAACCATCTAGAAACCGCAGCTGAAAATGATTTGCCGCCAAGAAGGCAAACAAAGATGTGTCACCGTCAAAACTTTTCATTGCCACGGTGATCCAAAACAATGTGCCAAACGTTAAGGAGGCAAATTAATGATGTATATCTCAAAGATCAATAATAAAAACCAACAAACATAGTCTCACATAATAAAAATGCAAAGAACATGATGTCAGCCAAGCGCAGCTGCAACTTCTCTGCCTTCGCTCCAACTCCAACTGAGGCTACGACCGGCGGCCGCTCACCAACTGCTGAGCCTCTTCTAGAGAAGATCAAAAGTGCGAAAATAAAACCACAGAACTTAGAAATTTAGGAAACAATCTAAACATAGATATTCATATAATAAACATATTTTCAATATTAGGCATTTTATTCTCTCATATTAGATATACAATCAATAAGCCATCAATGAGTGAAGTGATCAATGAGTGTTCAATGCTTCAAAGTGGTTTTTGTTGGATGCTTTAGCAGTGGGCATTGGCAGTGCGATCAAGATGCAACTGCTACTCGATGCGACGCGTACTGCCTGGCGCGGCAAATCGTCAGGCTTTTCTTCAAAGGGACGTCAAACATTTGGCACATCATGATTTGATGACACATCAATCATTACATGTCAAGCTCTCTCAGGACAATCGATGCAGAAATGCCTCGGCTGCACTTGGTGACGCTTTGTCCTGGCTTTTTCCGCTTGACACGGTGATACAAAGCTTGGTCCTTTGGTGTCCTTAGCCTTTGGGTCCCATCTGGGCTCTTGGGACGTCAAAGGGAGTTTTCAAAAGCAGTAAGACTTACACTTACAAAGAGTTGGAAAAAAGAAATGAAAACACAATTTTTCGAAAACATTCAAACATATTTAAACATATTTAAACACTAAATAAACATAAAAACAACATATGTAAACACATAAAAAACAAACAACTCATCACACTTTGCGTCCTCAAGCTCAGCACTGGACTCCGAGTCCTGCGCTAACATGGAAACCACGAATCAAAGGACCCTCTCGGTGAAACCCCAAAGGTCGGGCTGAGAATACCGAGCAAAAACTAAGCAAAGAAAACCTAAGCAGAGCTGAAAGCAGATGCTAAGCATTTCGTGAAGAGGAAAGTGCCAAGCAGAAAACGGCACAAAGTTGTCCTCAATCTGCACGGCCTCGGGCTCTTCCATGGCCTGCACCTAAGCTGCTCAAATAACATGCAGCAACGCACCCTGCTGACCAAATGTCCAACAATCATCTCTCCAAAAGACTTTTGTGGATTCTCTGTTGAGAGGTTCCCACAATAAGGATGCCCAAATGACCAGGGAACAACTCGCCACACCAAACATCCGCAGCTTCCTTCAGAAACTGTGACTCTGACAGCAGCCTTTGGCACAGTAGCAGAAGTGGCGTCCGGCAGCGCTGCCTAGCAAAGCTATGCAACAAAAAGCTTTTTCCCTTGCATGCCGTAGCTAGCACCACAAAATATGAAACATCGCACTGGAGTCCCAATTTTGGACTCTTGATTCTAAGTTCTATCAAATAGAATGCATTAGGAATCACAAGTAAGTGGCGCATGTTGACTATCAGTGCGCATCTTGATGCAAATCACCCCATTGCAGCCTTTGGCACTGTCGGAGTAGCAGAAGTGGCGTCCGGCAGCGCTGCCTAGCAAAGCTATGCAACAAAAAGCTTTCTCCCTTGCATGTCGTAGCTAGCGACTTTTCTTGACACCACATCGCAAAAACAATTGCGAAATTGTTAAAGGTTTATCCTTCGTACACGATTCTTGCATTTCTCATCCAATTTCATTAGACACAATTCCATGGCCCAAAAAGAGAACAAGAAATATACGTATCCACAATGGCTCGTCTCTCACTCTTCTAGCATGCCTTTGGCTGCTCCATCGCTGACTTTGCAGGTGGCACCTGACACTACATGACTCGAAGATACGAAAGTGTCATCAGCGTCATCAAATCTCTATATACCAAAGGAACCCACTGGATTTGCATCATTTCCCCTTCAGTGGCTCCGCACTAGACTATCCACTTGAAAGAAGCAATCATGCTTTATGAAGGTGGAGATGCTGACTGTAGTTGTTGGTCTTGAAACATCAAATGCTAGCCAGGCTTTTGTCTGCAAGCCTCTGTCTGTGACATCTCCAGGTTTATAACCACAAAATATGAAACATCGCACTGGAGTCCCAATTTTGGACTCTTGATTCTAAGTTCTATCAAATAGAATGCATTAGGAATCACAAGTAAGTGGCGCATGTTGACTATCAGTGCGCATCTTGATGCAAATCACCCCATTGCAGCCTTTGGCACTGTCGGAGTAGCAGAAGTGGCGTCCGGCAGCGCTGCCTAGCAAAGCTATGCAACAAAAAGCTTTCTCCCTTGCATGTCGTAGCTAGCGACTTTTCTTGACACCACATCGCAAAAAGCAATTGCGAAATTGTTAAAGGTTTATCCTTCGTACACGATTCTTGCATTTCTCATCCAATTTCATTAGACACAATTCCATGGCCCAAAAAGA
>VSDK01010055.1:2694-17010 GCA_009767595.1 Symbiodinium kawagutii
TCTGCGCGCGGTGCGAATTTTGATTTCGCTCGCGCAACCCTCTGCGGACTTTGTGCGTGTCGAATCGCTCTAGTCTACGCGCGGTGCGAATTTTGATTTCGCTCGCGCGACCCTCTGCGGACTTTGTGCGTGTCGGATCGCTCTCGTCTGCGCGCGGTGCGAATTTTGATTTCGCTCGCGCGACCCTCTGCGGACTTTGTGCGTGTCGGATCGCTCTCGTCTGCGCGCGGTGCGAATTTTGATTTTGCTCGTGCAACCCTCTGCGGGCTTTGTGCGTGTCGGATCGCTCTCGCCTGCGTGCGGTGCTCATTTTTGCTTTTGACGAGATCTTGTCAAGAGTTCTCTCTTGTGAGTGCACCAAGGTGCTGTCAAATGTGTGCCCCCGTGTGCTCTCACATGTGCTCTCATATGTGTGCTCTCATATGTGTGCTCTCATATGTGTGCTCTCATATGTGTGCTCTCATATGTGTGCTCTCATATGTGTGCTCTCATATGTGTGCTCTCATATGTGTGCTCTCATATGTGTGCTCTCATATGTGTGCTCTCATATGTGTGCTCTCATATGTGTGCTCTCATATGTGTGCTCTCATATGTGTGCTCTCATATGTGTGCTCTCATATGTGTGCTCTCATATGTGTGCTCTCAAATGTGTGCTCTCAAATGTGTGCCCATACATGTGTGCTCATATCTGTGCTCTCACATGTGTGCTCAACTGTGTGCTCTCATATGTGTGCCCTCACATGTGTGCCCATATGTGTGCTCTCAAATGTGTGCTCTCAAATGTGTGCCCATACATGTGTGCTCATATCTGTGCTCTCACATGTGTGCTCAACTGTGTGCTCTCATATGTGTGCTCATGCATGTGTGCTCACATGTGTGCTCTCATATGTGTGCTCATGCATGTGTGCTCACATGTGTGCTCTCATATGTGTGCTCTCACACGTGTGCCCATATGTGTGCTCTCATATGTGTGCTCTCATATGTGTGCTCTCACACGTGTGCCCATATGTGTGCTCTCATATGTGTGCTCTCACACGTGTGCCCATATGTGTGCTCTCATATGTGTGCTCTCACACGTGTGCCCATATGTGTGCTCTCATATGTGTGCTCTCACACGTGTGCCCATATGTGTGCTCTCATATGTGTGCTCTCACACGTGTGCCCATATGTGTGCTCTCATATGTGTGCTCTCACACGTGTGCCCATATGTGTGCTCTCATATGTGTGCTCTCACACGTGTGCCCATATGTGTGCTCTCATATGTGTGCTCTCACACGTGTGCCCATATGTGTGCTCTCATATGTGTGCTCATATGTGTGCTGAAACATGTGTGCTCATGTCTGTGCTTTCACATGTGTGCTCATGCATGTGTGCTCCCAAATGTGTGGTCTCATATGTGTGCTCAAATGTGTGCTCTCATATGTGTGCTCTCATATGTGTGCTCATATGTGTGCTCATATGTGTGCTCATACATTTGTGCTCAAATGTGGGCTCTCATATGTGTGCTCAAATGTGTGCTCTCATATGTGTGCCCTCACATGTGTGCCCATATGTGCGTTCTCATATGTGTGCTCTCATACGTGTGCTCATATGTGTGCTCAAATAAGTGTTCTTGCTGTGTCCTTTCACACTTCCCCTCATCTCACTGTTTGGGGTCTCTTGCCGGGATTATTGTTGATACGCTCTGCGTGTCGCTGGACTGTGTTAGACTGTGGAGCGTCGCAAGTGCCAGAACTACCAGCAGGTGATGCACTACCTGACTGAGACGGTCTGGAATGCCCTGGAGAACCATTCGAGAGATCGAAGCGAGGCTCTGTTGAGACATTGTTGGAAGTTGGGACTTCGTTGCCCGAGTGAGGGCACGATTTCTGTCCTACACAACATTCTGATTCTTGGCAGGAGGAACCGAGACCGTGAGCTGAGCATTTTCGAACGCTACCAGAGCTTGCAGCAACTCAAGCAGTCGTGGAAGCGTCTGAAGACAGTGTTGCGCGGGGAGGACTTCCAGTACCACCAGTACATCGAGCAGCTTCCCGTGGCCCCTGCTGATCTTCCTGCTGCGTGGCATCTCTTGGCCTTTTCTTTGGAAGGTTCAGTTCCTTGCAGTGCCTTGTCCTCTGGGGGATAGCCAGCAAACTTCCGAAGCAAATATACCAGGGCATTTTTAAGCATTGAGTTGCGCTGTAAACCTATTGCCGCGGGTAACTCACATACCCAGTGATGTCATCAGCAAGCACAGGGGTTGATGTAGGAGGGATCCCAGTGAATCGATCATTTCTGTTTAAGTTGTAACACCTTATAGTTTTGAAATTGGCAGCTGTTTCAAAATACATTTTTTGTTTCCATCAATAAGGATAGTCTCAGAGATAAAAGCCATAATAATCTTCTGCGGTGTGCCCGCTATGTCAACCAACTTGGATGTCAGGCGGTGTGCTCCGCTACCACGCTAGGTTGTACTGTCTTATAGCATGGTGTAAAAAGAATTCATTCATTGTGGAGTGTGGGAGTCACTGAATTGATCCAGGATTTTTGTTTGTCATGCAGAGGTTGGGAGTGTTTTCTCTGATATCAGCCCATGTGATGCTGAACATTATATCCCAATAATCTCCCGCTTTGGATGTTTAAAGTTGATATGCACTTCACCATAGATACTTCAAATGGTAATGTCTTCAACTCTGCATTGTTCCCAGGAGTTCCGATTGATGACCTTTTGGTTGCGATTGGAGAGACGAAATTGCGTTGGAGAGGTGACCACAAGCCTTCTGTGAAGGCGACAGCCGTGCCAACGGAAAACGCTGCCCAGGACAAGCTCCTGGAGCTTGCCTTTCGAATGGGTCAAACTTCCGTTGCTGGCCAAGCAAGTCCACAAGCAGCTGCCACTGCTCCAAGTTTTCCGGCCTTGATGGCTGGAACGCAACGGGAGCAGCCGGGACAGGACGACTTATGCTTTTCTTTTTTTGGCTCAAGAATCTGTAGACTGTTTCTTGAGAAGACTATGTGTACATTACAAACATGTTTTGAATAGAAAGTTTGTACATTGTTTGCAAGAAATTTGATGAGGTTTGGATCCAAGCTGTTTTGAAGGCGGTGTGTCCGCTATGCTCATATGCTTCTTGGCGGTGTGCTCCGCTACCAGAGACCTATCATATTTTTTTCATCCATATATCGATTTATATACCTAAATCTAAATCATATAAGAAAGAAAATGAAATAAAAGACTGGTTGATTAGCAAAGAAAGAATATCTTGGAAAAAATCATAGAATTGCTTCAACGGTTCTCTTCATACATGAAAGTTGGTTCTGTCTGTGCAGGACAATCGCGATGCAGCGCCCCTGGCTTTGTGCGATGGCAGCACTGACGATGCGGAGGCGATCATGGCCCCTGAGTCAGTGGATCCGGTCCCGCCAGAGGGTGATGAGCAGAACAGTCTGGATGATGGCATCTCTGTGACACAGAGCGCTGCGGCTGACCCTGGTGGCGACATGACTTGGCAGCTACACAACTCATTGCTGGACCGTGACTCGGGCAAAGCTGCGAAACTTCAGGCAAAACCAAAGGTCAGTGGCAAGAAGCCTCCGCAGAACCAAATCTGCACTGAACGCTCTCCTACAAAAGCAGGTCTTGCCAGCAAGGGCAAACCATCTATGAAAAGACCCGCCGCTTCCAAGGCCACCACTGCGAAATCGAAACCTGCCGTCACGATTCAGAAGGCCAAGGACAAGCAGGTCCAGAAGAAGACTTCTCTGAATGCAAACAAGCTGAAGCAATCCAATCTGAAGAAGAACCCATCCTGCGATACCGCTGGAGGCCTCAAGAAGAATCAGAAGAAGATGACGCGTGAGTGCGTCTACAGTCGGGCATACCATGCAGCTAAGCGTACCATGTCTGACATAGCACTGTTTTGGAACTTCAGTTGACTCGCACCTGTCTTATTCAAGGTTGTAAAGCATGGATTGCGATAAGAAGATAACACAGATCTATTTTCCATTCAATGAACAGAAGGTGTTCTCAAACTTCATTTTTCTTGCTGTATAATAGATAGATCGGTTTCAACAGTCATTGAACTTGAGATGTGGCGGTGTGACCGCTGAGCAAAGGTTTTAGAACATTCTTTGATTATTTTGTCCATGATGTAGTCCACACCATTTAAGAAGTTGCTCCAGTGTCCATCTGCCCTCAGGTTCCTTTTCCAAAATGAAACCGAAGATGTGCCACGAGCAGGTGCTGATCAAGAGTCGTGCTGCTGGAAAGGCAGCGGTGCGCAAAGTCTTTGACAAGAAGTAATTCATCTACGATCTCACTTTCGGGAAAGAATCTCTGGGGGATGAAAGAGGTGACAAAGAACACTGGGGAGTGGCTGGAGTGAAAGGGTTGGGAGAGCATGGCTATAGGTTTATAGAATGTGAAGGGGATCATGCGGCTTCAACTGTTCGTTGGTTTGCCGCGGTGTGACCGCGCATCCTTCTATAGAGTTTTCTTTAAGGGCATGCCCACTAACGGTCTTAAGGGTGTACACCCGTTGACGTTGAAAGTCTTGAGGAAAAGGCGGTATGCCCGCTCACATGGTTTGAGGGAAATATGGCGGTGTGACCGCTCAAGTTGTTCAAGAGTGATAGCACTGGTCTTTTTACCCTTGAGTCCAGGGATGTGTCAAGGACGTTTTCCACTGCAGGTGTGTGTGCTCCCTACAGTAGAGAGCCGGAGTTTTTGAAAAATAGTAGTAATGGAACTTCATAAGACTTAACTTCTTCTATAACAGAATGAGAAGTGACTAGTGAAAGAAGTATGCATCGGATGTGCCAATGGTAAGCCAGTGATCAGTAACTTGTGTGAGTCATCTGTGCTGACACAATGTCGGGCACGGATCGGCCATGGCCTGAGCCGGAGCCACCTGTGAATGATGCCTCTGCACCACCGAACCCGGCAGAGCCGAAGGGCACCAGCAGCAAGTCCACGCCGGTCTACATGGAACCTGTCTCGAAGACTCGCCGACGTCCTCGTCTTCCGATGCCGGTGGACGCTCGCGGGACCAAGCCCAAGACAGTGACGCCACAGGCGCCGCCCAAGATCATAGGACCTGCTGTCACTTTGGGTCTGTGGAGGTGAGAAATGTAGAGTAGGTCCCGCTTAATACATCTGAACGTAAGGATCGATCGGGTGAAATCGTTTTGAAAACAAGAGACCCAGTGGTTCCGGAAGAGATCGGTTTCGCGGTGTGATCCGCGTGTCATGTCGTGGCGGTGTGTTCCGCTTATAGCTTTCAGAAATAGGCAAGTAAATCTTTATAGATCCAAGCAAATGTAGTTGATGGTTTTTTTTTGGCATGGGTGTCATTGCTAAGCACCAAGTCGTTCGGCAGGACTTGCGCCGCCGGCAAAGGATTGCCAAGCTCCATGGCGTGCTGGTCGGGAGACTAGGGAGAGGGCAAAGCCCATGGCTTCTGGGTCTGCTTCGTCGTCCTCAATTTACAGTGCCCCGCCGGCAGCTCCGGCGAAGGAGACAGCTAGTGCGCCACCCCCAAAGGCTTCTCCGTGTGCAAGGAGTGCGTGCGCTCCAGTGGCCAAAGTCTCCAGCTCTGGATCGCTCTTGAGCTTGTTGGCAGGTGACCATCCGGGTCGATACGTAGTCGAGGCTAGCTTGGACCACAGCGAAATCCACTGCAGCAGCTTCTGCGCCCAAGAGCAGGGGAGACACTTACAGTGGTGAGACTGCGCCGGCCAGTTTGCCCAGTTCTGGGGCAGCAGCTCCTCCTTCTCCAAAGATGCCACCGATGCCTACGAGTTCTGGGGCGCGGGTGAAACACGCTCCTCCTTCATTGGTTCCACCTCCATTCAGTATCTCGGCCAATAGTACCATCAACATATTCGTGTTGAAATTTGAATTGCTTTATATATATATATTTATTTATTTATATATATACATAAAAATCTTTCAGTATAAATGTATGGATATATACAGTTATGACTATATGTATATATATAAATAAAAATCTATATATATATATTGATATTGAATTATTGAAATAAATATGGATATATATGTATATATATATATATATGTATATACAAAATATGGTTGCTCATGGGGCGAGTTTGGGTGTTGAGAAAGCGAGCTCGTGAGATTCGAGTCATGTCTCTTTGTCATCTCTGCCACTGTCTGAGGTGGAGATTCGGATACCGGGCACTATGGATTCATCGAGGGTGAGAGCAATCGTCACAGGCAGTGGCGGTTGTTTGGCGTATCGAGAGCAAGAGGTGGTCGTCAGCAACGTGAACGCCAGCAATGGTGGGATTGGTGGTACAATGATTGGGCATGATTCTAGACACGTGTCACTGGCTGAACTGAAAAAAAATCCTTGTCCGTTCATGGGAGTGGGTCTGTATCAGCGGGTCCAAGCACGCAGGTGTTTGTTTATATAGGAAAGGGTCTTGGTAATTGTAAGTAAGAAGGATGGCACCAAGGTTTGTTTTAACAGAAGGCGGTGTGACCGCTGGTGATGTTTAGAAAGGCGGTGTGCACTCGCTGCATGGCAAAGGAGCGGTATGACCGCTATAAATCTGTACATTTCTTTCCCTAGTCTACTTGTGAATGTCACGTTCAAAGCATCCGCTACGTTTGCTTTTTCTGTCTGTAGCTCTCACGCGAGAAGTCATGAACGCAATCTTAAGACATCACAGTTTTCATTTCATAGCATGTCAAATGTTTTCACACAAACAGTTGCTTCTAGTATGGCTACGGAGCTCGATGTCGCCCGAACTCTGCTGCACGACCTGACTTCCTTGAGAGTTCTCAATCACCAAGTATGGGACTTCATGCAGCAATACCAGAAGCTACTGGATGAGATGGATGATTCTGCCCAAACTGTTCCAGATTCCTTGCGGATGTTACAAGCCACCTTGAACCAAATCAGTGACGATTTGGAACGGAAGATCCAGGAAAGGACCCAGGATATGGAACTTCTTCTTACCCGTCCACTTCCCGCAGGAGCATGAGGCAACCTTCTGGCTGCAGAACGGCATCGGGTGAATGGAAAAAAAAAGGTCCGATGAGGGTAAGCTGTAGTTGCTGGTGCGTTGGCGGTGTGTTCCGCTCAAGAACTTGTTGCGGTGTGACCGCATGCTATAACAATCATTTCTTGTTGTGGTTTCTGCTCATTGTTTTAGTGGAACCCCTGTTGACCCTGTGCGCCGATGTGTCTTTGTGCTTCTCCAATGTTTATGCGGTGTGACCGCTGTCCATGTTGGCTGGTTGCTCTGGGATACGTTTCGGGGGTTACATGGTTAATATCGGTTGATCTTCATTGATGGCAATCACACCACACAATCAGTCAAATATCTATCAGATATCTATCGGATATCTATCAGATATCTATCAGATATCGATTGGAAAGTTAACATTTCTGAGGCAGATATCTATCAGATATCTATCGGATATCTATCCTTCACCTTCCAAATCAACCCTTTTGAGCCAGATATCTATCAGATATCTATCGGATATCTTTCCAGCAGCTCTGAATTCAACAGATATCTATCAGATATCTATCGGATATCTATCGGATATCTTTCGGATATCTATCAAATTTTCTTTGCTCATTTATGTTTTTTTGTTGTCAGATCAGTGCTGAACACTACATCCAACCAGCCCCACTGGCTTCAAGGGTGTCCTGTTCATTGCTGCTGCGCAATCTCCGACCATGGCCGATGGTGAGGCAGAGACCCAACTCATGCCTGCTGAGGATGATGCCACCAACACTCCAAGTGCAGAGCCTGCCCCAGAGCAAGCTGAAGACACCCTGGTTGAGACAGGTGCCACGGAACCATGTCAGAAGTGTGGTGTTGCGTGCTCTTTGTTGTCTGGAGCAATGCAAAAGGGTAGCGGTATGCAGTGTCGCGATTGCGTCAACCTCTACCAAATTCTGTACCGACATGTTGGAGGAATCCCCCAGGGACTTCAGCAGATGAGCCTTGAGGATCAACAGTCTTTCTTCAAGACTGCCGGCAACATGGTCAAGGCTGCCCCGAAGAACTCCCGATGGAAGCTTGTGAAGCAGCAACTTAGTGCTGTGATGATCCGTTTTCACACTGAGCAACGCAGGCTGCGAGTCAATGAGGAGCGCCTTCCGTTGACGGCTTGGGCAGCTCGTGGATTTGATGTGGAGAAGGTGAAGCAGAATGGCCAGAAGTTCGAGGACGAGGCCAGGACGTCCAACCCAGTCTAACTTGTTTCATCGGTTTGAATGGTTATATAACAGGAAATTGAGTAACCCAAATGGTTGGTTCGATTTTTTGTGATCTTCAGGAAATGTCTAACAAGGTTCCGCTGCACACTGACTGGCAGGCATGGGGTGAGACGTGGGCAATGCCTCTGGTGATCGTCTCCACCGACGATATCAGAGGTTCAGTGGAGAAGGAACTGGCTGAAAGCGAACGCCAGCTGAAGCAAGCAAAGAAGCCAAAAAAGGGCCCAAAGACTGCTGAAGCTGTTGCTGATGGCGGCTCTGGGGAAGATGAAAAGCCTGCTGAAGCTGTTGCTGATGGCGGCTCTGGTGAAGCTGCCAGTGGAAGTGGCGCAGGTGCTTTGGTCATCTTGGAGGATGACGACGTTTGGAGTATCCCGAGTGATGGTGAGGCGCAGACCACTGGCAAGGCCACTGCCACCAAGGCCCCAAAGAAAGCTGAGCGTGATGACGCTGCAGTTGCTGCAAGGAAGACTGCGCGTGAGAGAGCTAGTCTTTGGAAGAAGGAAATGCAAAAGGCCAGTACTCTGATGGCCATGTTGAACCGTGCCTGCAGTTCTTTGGAAGCTACTTTGGAGAGAGCCAATAAAGCTCCAGCAGGAGTCGTGGATCCCGCCTTGACAGAGGCTCTTCAGGAGGCCAAGGACAAGAACTTGTTGTTCAAGCAGCGTGTCTAGTCATAACATGAGACCGCACAGGGATGGAAGTAGTAGTAAAACAGACTGTCAGCAATAATTCAATCCAACGCATTGTCCGCAGGCGGTGTGCCCGCTGTACATATACATGCTTGTGGGCGGTGTGTTCCGCTTCCCAAAAGCTCCGCTACCAAACTGCTCCGCTACCATGCTTTGTTATTGCGGTGTGTCCGCTTAGGTCTGGTCGTGTCAAAACAATCCATGGTGAAAACGAGGCTGTTATCTTCTTGATATATGAAAAGCCTCAATGCTGCTCTGCTAAGGAGCAACGGCATTGGTGAGCGCAACAGAGGAGTACAAGTTGAACAATGCTCCCGTCGCTTTGGAAGCCGTTCCTTTCCATCACTTGATTTATTTTTTTCTTTTCCCCAATAATCCCTTCAAGTTATAGTGCCTTCTTGGATGTTGTTGTCATTGAAACAATACAAGGTTACGGAAGTGAAGGCATCAGTGGTCGCGGCCCAAGAGATCCTGAAGGATGTGAGAGCCGCCTTGGGTCAGCATGCTGCCGAGAAAGCAGCTGCCAAAAGGGCAGCTGAGGCAGCTAAGCCCAAGAGGACGGCCAAGGCCAAGGCTGGTGGTAAGAAGAAATGAGTTTAATCCAAAAGCTTTTGGATCTTCTAATTTCCTCGGTTGGCTAAGCCATAGCTAGTCATGTGCAATTGCATCTGCAGTTGTGTGCGTTTCTTAGACGCATGCGCTTTGGGGAAAAAAAAAGGTGCGATCCGAAGTTTGTCCAAGCTGGAACGGTGAAGGGAAACAGTACTTCAAGGAGATGCGGTGTGTCCGCAGGTTGGTGAACTCTTGTTGGTTAACACTTTTTTTAAGGGAAGGCGGTGTGACCGCTCATGTTGCTTCTAATGGGGTTGAAAAGTTAGTGCTTGCAGCTAAGGGTTTATATAGGCGGTGTGTTCCGCTCTGGCGCTTCCCAACGTGCACCAGCGAGCCCGCAGTCTTTTCTGGAACCTTTGGCTTATCATTTAGTCTTTGCTGCAGACAGTGTTGTTCGTGCCTGTGCCTCAGCCCGCTGACTCCGACGGCGGCCTTTCGCCTGGGATTCCTGCTGAAGCAGCTCTGGGTCCACATGTGTCAGAACGTCCACGAATATCCCAATCCAAGGAGAATCCTGGACGAGGACGTGGAACGCTGGCGGGAACTGCCTCCGAAGCAAATGGACCGGGTTCGTCTTGGAGGCAACCTGTGCCTTGTCTGCTTTTAAGAATCAAAGTTTCCTAAAGGGGTTTGTGTATAGGAGTAAACTTGTTCTTTTCAATGTCAATGATCAATGGCACAGGATCTATATGCCGATTCAAGCGATGGGTGGATCCTTTGCCAAGTACAACAAGCACTATCATGGATATTTCTACGACATGGATGTGTTTGGCAACACCACTATGGTGTTCACTCCTGCAAATGCTCAGGAACCATTTGTTATGGTGATCGTTCCGACGCAACCAGGAGGATGGACGTGGTTTCGCTTGGAGAAGCGCCAGCAGGAGGTGAAGGTAATGTGGTGTGTTTCTGGAGGCCTTTTCCGATCATACCGGTATTCACCCAACATGACCATCTTCGATTTCCTGGTCGGTGTGATCAGAGATGTTGATTTGGCAGAGCCAGGGCATCGCTCGAAGCTCTTCAAGTTCATCGACGAGGAGACGGGCTTTGAGATCAAGGAAGAGCAATGGCGATCACCGATGAGGTCTTTGTATACAAAGGCTCCCACGCAGAAAGTTCCTAAAACCGAGGCTTCCTCGGCTCCAGTTGCCAAAGACCAGGCCAAGGCCACAGTGAGTCCTAAGCCCGTTGCCAAAGCCAAGGGTGTCAAGAAGCGCCCCAGCAAGAAGGCATAGTGCGCACGTGCCCGGCACCCAACTTGAAGTAAAAAAGAAAGTGGTGTGGGGAAGGGCTCAAGTGCTTGGTGTTCGAAGTTGGTCAACTCAAGTCTTCGAGCGTCTTTTTTTCTTCGACATGAGCGGTATGACCGCTCAAGTTGTGAATGTTGCGGTGTGCCCGCATGTCATGTCAGTTAGTTAGTTTTTTCACTGCATGGTTTCTACTCAGGCGGTGTGACCGCTCTGTAAGTTATAGAAACACTTCTAAAACGTTTGTAGTGAGTATGCGGTGTGGCCGCATCTGTGTTGCTGCTTCTTGCGAAATGTCTCGTCACTTTCCTTTCCTCTGGCTGCAGAGCAGGATGTTTCACAGGCAAGTTGTTTTCAAGCTCTCACTCGACAAGATCAATCGTGTTCCAGGGATTGCGCCACATGGAGCCTCATTTCAAATTAGGTCAGTCAAGATATCAAGCACTCTTTTTATGTTTCCACTTTTGCATGCCAAAGCGCAAAGTCTCTGACCGGGCGGAAGAGCAATTGCGTCGTGGTCTCACAGTTCCAGGAGCTTCTGAACGAGCAGTTCACGAATTGTGGAACATTTTCCACGATTCAGAAGCAGAACGCATCAGCAGACGCGCCTTCCAAGATGTTGTTGCTCGAGATGTGGCTGAGTGGTCGGTCGCAACCCTGGACCATAACTTCGAGCTGCAGGATGGTGGTTATGTATCGTTGCCTTTGATCAATTTGAAACCTCACCTGCAACTGTTGTGTGATCACTCTGCAGCCTACCGAGAGATGCTGCGAAAGTCTCTCAGTGGTTCTGGCGCTGTGCAAGCTGTGCTTTACGCAGATGAAGCCACAGCAGGAAATGTTCTCTCTGTGGACAAGTCCCGGAAGACTCTGTTGTTTTATTTAGGTTTCTTGGAAAGTTGGCATTATTTGAAATCACCTTCAGCCTGGCTCTTGGTGGCAGCAATTCAGAGCGATTGTGTGCAGGCCATCAAAGGCCAAGCTGGAGCAGTTGCAACTGAAATTGTAAGACGACTGGTATCAACAGAACATCTACAGGGATATTCTCTCGGTCACAACTTGCATTTTCGTCTCGCTCCTTCCATGTGGTACCATGGTGATCTGGACTCCATCCGAATGATTTTTGCTTTGAAGGGAGCAGCTGGTATGCGACCCTGCTTGCTCTGCAAGAACTTGGTCAAGAATGGTTCAGGAATTCCTGAGAGAAACCCGAACTTTCAGGAACTGTCAGCCTGCCATGGATTCATGACGAACAGTGATGTTGACATTTTTTTGGACTGTGATCGGATTCAACAGCAGAGAACGAGAAAGGATCGAGAAGCTTTGGAAAAATCATCCGGCATCCGTTTCGATGCCCATGGTTTTCTTTTTTCCGATCTTCGAGCTCAAATGCCCCCAAGCAACATTATCTTCGATGTGATGCACACTTACTTTTGTAATGGTGTTTGCTCGTGGGAGTTAGCGCTCTTCGTCAAGGTCATTATGGATCATACGGGTCTGACCCTGGCAGCCATTCGTTCTATGGTAGTGGACATGGAGTGGAAAAGCTTGTCTGGATCCGGTAGGACCATCAATTATCTCAAAGCATTGCTGAGCGACAAGATCTTTGCCGACGACTGGTCCAACTACAAGGGCCAAGCACATCAGACCTCTTCAGTCCTGCCTTTGCTCCTGTACTTCGTCATGGAACAGTGTCCGAACCGTGCTCAAATTCCATCTGGGTTTCTTCAATCCTTCCAGTGCTTGTTTGAATGCGTCCAACGCATTTCACAATTGCAGAGCCAACTCACTCCATTGACGGCTGCCAACATGCAGCCACTGGACAGACTGCAGAGGAAACATCATGAGCTGTTCCGGGTTTTTGAGATTGACCATAAACCAAAGCATCATGCTCGACTACATCTTCCGAAGATGTGGCTGCATGCTGGTGTCATGGTGAGCTGCGAACCCTTGGAGAGTAAACACTTGCTTTTCAAAGGCCCAATAGCTCAAAACCAAAAGAGCCTTGTGAAGAACTGGTCTGCCTTTTCCCATAGCGTTCTTCCGCGGCTTGTCCGCACTCATGTGAGCCGAGTCGTGAAGCACGGTCTGCCCTTGTGGCAACTCATGGAGCCCATATCAGAAGCTTCTTTGGATGACAAGATCTACTTTGCGCACCATGACGTTTTGTCCAGTTCAAGCATCTTGTCTTCATTTAGCAGGCGGTGTGCTCCGCTACCAGCATGTCATGGACCATATCCCTTTGTCAAGCGGTGTGCCCGCTCATGAGATCATATTCTATAGGGTTGAGCTTTGTGTGCATGTCTGTTACAATCTTTTTTTACCAGCACAGACCCTGTGTGAATCTATTTGTCTTGATATGCATTTTCTATCTGAGCCACTGTGCTGCCCAGGCGCGTATTTGGTACAACGCGCAATCACCAAGAACGACATCTTGCATTGGAGCTCTGAAGGGGGCATCGTCCAACAATGGTTCTCTGTTCCCAGGCGAGGCCTCTTCGTCCGCTGCACAAAGCTGCAATTGGTTGAAGCCAAGAGATGGGGAGGCAATTGGCGAGTCACAAACGACACTGTGACCTGGTCACTTCCTTTGACGATTGCTCCCACCGTGCCCTCTTGGTTTGCCTTTTCTGAAGATGGCAACTTTGTCAAGTGCTTAGGGTGATGAAAAAAACAAACCGTTGCAGGCTCTGCATTCTGCATGGGGTGGGGCCAATGATTCATTGGCATCAGTTTCAACAGCAGTTTCAATAACTTGAACGATGGCGGTGTGTTCCGCTCCTTGGTTACTACAATATAGATCAGATGATATTGTTGGCGGTGTGCCCGCTGCAGAAGACATGTTGGAAAGAATGTAAGCGGTGTGACCGCTGCAAACACACAACAAATCAAAGGTTGTAAGCGGTGTGACCGCTGCAAGAAACATAAACATCAAACATGTTAAGCGGTGTGACCGCTGCACATGAAAATCTACAAAAACTAGACGACGGTTGGCCCGAGAGCGAGAAAGGCAATGTTATCGCAGCCTCCAATATACTAATTCAAAAAGACTAACGTCATGATCCTTGAAATGGATGATGATGATGATGATGATGATGATGATGATGCTGATGATGATGATGATGATGATGTCGTTGATGATGTCGTTCATGATGTCGTTGATCATGATGATGATGATGATGCTGCTGCTGCTGATGATGATGATGATGATGATGATGATGTAGCTGCTGCTGAAGAAAAAGATGAATATGATGAGAATGCTGGCGATATGACAGGGCTGAGAGGAAGAAAATGTTGTGGACGGGTTGTTGGACGCAGGTCCCAGATCGCAAAACGTACCAGGCAAAAACGTACCAAGGCAAAACGCGCCAGAGCAAAACGTACCACAGCAAAATTTACCACTGCAAAACGTACCAAAGCAAAACGTACCACAGCAAAACGTACCAAAGCAAAACGTACCACCGCAAAACGTACCAAGGCAAAACGTACCAGATCAAAACGTACCAAGAGCAAAACGTACCA
>VSDK01010055.1:18725-71729 GCA_009767595.1 Symbiodinium kawagutii
AGACGTCCGAAACGCACGAAACGGCGCACATGTCACGTTTCGTGGCGGTCCGGCGGCACCGCCCCGGCCTTAGAGAGAAGAAGAAAGAAGAGCGAGAGAGAGAAAGATCTGCAGATGTGAGGGTGTGAAGATCTAGATCTGCAGATGTGAGGGTGTGAAGATCTAGATCTGCAGATGTGAGGGTGTGAAGATCTAGATCTGCAGATGTGAGGGTGTGAAGATCTAGATCTGCAGATGTGATGATGTGAAGATCTAGATCTGCAGATGTGATGATGTGATGATCTAGATCTGCAGATGTGATGATGTGAAGATGTTGATGTGCAGATGTTTATATACGGCTGCTTTTTTACGAAGAACCCTTCGCAGGCGCTCTCGGGAAAAACATCCAAAACTAGTTTTCTAATCAACATGACTTGGTTTTTTCCTACTTATTGGTACAGTCAAATCGTTCATTGCGCAGAGAAAAAGCAAGAAAAACAACTTTTTCCTTGAAAAAAATGCTTTTGCAAAAAAACAGGTTTTAGAAAGCTGTTCTACTTATTTCTACTTATTTCTACTTATTTCTACTTATTTCTACTTATTTCTACTTATAAGTTACTTATAAGTTACTTATTTCTACTTATTTCTAATTGAAAATCTAAATATAGATAAGTTGAACTTAAGTAGACCTTAAGTAGGATAAGTGGAACTAAGTTAAAATAAGTAGGATAAGTAGAAACCATCCATAAGGTAGCCGTTGGTTTCTCCGGCTCCTCGATGTCTTCCATGTCTTGGGCAGGAGCTGGTTCTTCTGCTTCATCTGGCTCACGAACTCGAACTTTGCCTCGAAGTCTGGTCGTCACAACTGGCAACGGTCCTTGCCAGGGTTCGTCCGGTGGATCTTGACCATCTTCCTCAGGATCCGTAGGCTCTTCGTCCGAAGGTTCCGGAGGAGGTAGAGGGTCGCTAGCCAGGTCGATGTATCCCTTGGTGAGCTCCTTCTCGAACTTCTCCCGGGTCTCCACGAGGTCGTCGATCCATCCGCTGAGGGTGAGCATCTCGTCAGGGGAGGCTCGTCGGACTCGTTCGGGCGAGGCCTTGATCAGGGTTCCTTGGTAGGCGAGGTACAAGATCGAAGGTGGATTGGTCATAATGACCTTGGCTGGCCCATGCCAGTACGCAGCCGAGGTCTTCTTGGTCGCTCCCATTCCAATTCGCCAGAAGTAGACGGTCTCTCCGATTTCGTAGTTCTGTTGAGGTCGAGGTCCTGCCGAGATCGCTCTTCGCAAGGCTTCAGAACACTCGGTTTCATGAAAGGCAATGGAAGCTGCCTTCCGCATCTTCATGGCTTGTCGAACTCCTTCATCTCCAAGTCGTAGATGTTCTTGATGTCCAAGGTTCCCGTGATCTCCAGTGAGTAGTCCTCCCGGGATGCGGGGTGTGAATCCGATCACTCGCTGGATAGGGCTGTATCCGTTCTTCATCAACAGCCGGTTCTTCTGCATGGCAACGATGTCTACGAGCTCGTGCCATTCGTCCATCGAGTTGCAATGATAGGTCTCCATGGTCTTGGCAAGCATGATCTTGAAGGTTTTTCCAGCTCTCTCGGTGATGCCCCGCTGGTACGGTGCTTCCACCGCGCTGGGTTCAACGATGGATCCGTCTGATTCAGCTCTCAGGGAAAAACAGCTTTGAAATTCCCGTCCAAGGTCCAGTACCAGCGTAGTAGGTGGTCCAAATAGGCGAAGCCAATGTCGGTAGGCATGTCGGACCGAGTGAGGCTTCTTGTTGGGCATGACAACCATCATCTGGAAGTGGGTATGCCAGTCGATGATGTTCAGGGCAGGTTGTGATGACCCGTCATAGGTCGGTAACCAAACCACGTCCACGCCCACCATCTCGTTGGTCTGTAGCTGACGTGGAGGTGCGGCTCTTCGAGGCGGTTTCACTGATTGGTTCCGGGCACATGCGGAACATTCGAAATTCCTTGCTGCTTCCATGACCTCCTTGTTGGCTTTCGAGTACTGAAGAATCTTCAGGAATCGTTCCTTGTGGGGGTGTCCAAGGCCCTCATGAGCACGTCGAAGGAGTGCCTGCAATGTCACTTGGCGTTGACGGGGTAGTCTTCCTCGTCCGCCATCTTCTTCTTCTTGGGGTTCCGGTTCATGGTCAGGTGGTTCGTTGGCACCATCATCTTGTCCCGGAGATAGTGGATCATCGGCCACCGAGGGTTCATAGTCCAGGCTGATGTTGTCTCCTTCGATGTAGTCCGGGGTCTCCTCGTCCACGATCTCCATGTCCTCGGAATCCAGAGCAAGCACGTGGTCACAGTCCTCCAGTCCGGTTCGATCCACAGTCGCGGCGAACCATTGGTCGAAGGTGCGATCTTCACGGGTGACGGTATAGTGGCTGAGAAGGTGGATTGATTGCTTGATGCTTTGCTGGTAGGTGCGTAGTATAGTATGTATGAGCTGATCAGGATATTGCTGTGAGAGTCGGCTTTTGTTTCCTCCTATAATGTGATCGTGTGTATGTGATTGTTTGCATTGAACTTCCAGTGCTTTGTGAATGGATTGGTTGTTGGTTGCAAATCCGGTTCTCTTGCGATGGGGAAGGCCATTGCGACCTTTCAGGCCAAACTCACATTGATCTGTTCTGCTGATGTAAACATCTGGTTGACTAAGCAGTTTCTCCATGAGCTTCGTCTGCCACGCTGCGGATGCCCACGGATGCTCAAACACGAAGCTCAACTCAAGTTCTCGGCACAAATTGGCAACTTCGATTGCAAATTCTAAGAGAACCTGGGCATCCTTCTTCTTATCTAGATATCTCTTCATGGCTGCTAGGTCATGACTGCGGAGTTCTTTCAAAAGGTTTTGCAGCTGAGAGTACATCTGGCATGGTGGTGAAATGAGAACAAGGCCAGGTTTCACAGTCTTGATGTATTCCAGTACGTGTGTACGTGTGGATTTCTGGAGCAAGTCGTGTCCTAACACTATGTCAAATGCCACTCCTGGTTCCAAAGCATGTCTCTTGGCAAATCTATTGAAGCATCCAGGATTATATACTTCGACTACGGTCCGAAGGTTGTGCACACTGAGATGCATGGCTTCGGCAATCTGCTGAGTCTTTTTGGACCCTTTCGGATGCTCGACCAGGTCTTGCAAAATCTCCTGGTTCAGTCTCTGAATTTGATCAGAAGCGGTAGAGGTCTCCGCTCCTGAGAAGGTAAAAACCTCTTGGATTGTCTGCCAGAACTGAATTGCCTTCTTCAGGCAGCTCTTCACTTTCCGGAGCGTTTTGGCAGGGACTTGGAACTTGAAGTCTCCTGTTGAGTCTGTTGCCAACGTAGGAACTGTTGGAACTGCTCCATGTCCCCGGCTCGGGTACTGCTGGTCTGACGGCTGGAGCTGCTGCTGGAGGCATCGTTTCGTGGCTTGGGTTTCGGTAGGACTGGTTGCATCTCCTTGTCCTTGATGTCCAGAACCTTTCCGCACAGCTTGCACGATGTTCGCTCCTTGTAGGCGTTGGTTCCCTGCCGTGTGGTGACCTTGTGAGGGCACTTCATGCGGACCATCTCCTCCAGGATCATCCTTGGTGTGTTCTTGTATCCGAGGTGATCCTCCTGTAGTCGCCATGCAACTAGATCTGTCATTGGTTGGTAAGTGGGCCAATGGAAGAAGGTGCACTGATCCGGCCCTTGTTGGTGACGGCATGTCCAAAAGATCTTCTCGTCGTTGAGGTCGTCGGTGTAAGCCATGTAGAGACTGGCTGCCAGGTTGCAGCGGCATCGAGGCGGGTGTCCGACCACAAGGTGGATTCCTGGGATGTTGGTGATAAACTCCTTGTGGTGCAGGTTCGGAATCTCCATGGAGCCATTCTGTGGATTGCGGAAGGCGCGCGGCGTCTCCGGGTTCCGAGCCGTCGAGGTCCTTGCTGAAGTTCTCGTGGACGGAGGTGGCACATCCACCTCGCTCAGGTAATCCCAGCTGCGGCGGCTGCTGCGCGAGATGTCGGTCAGGTCGTCGGGCTCCTTGCTGCCACGAAGGATCTTCTCGATCAGTGGGGTCAGGCTCACGATGAAGGTCAGGATCTTCCGCATGAGCTGACGCCATGCTGCTTGCGCCTCGAAGACATTCTGGCTGTTGCTTCGTGCCCTCTTGTTGGCTGCTCCCTCCATGATCGGCTAGGTCAACGAGGAACGAGCGGTTGCTGGAACGATGGGGCGCGAAGTCGGCTGAATTGTCGGCTGTTGAACCATCGGATGCATCATGTCTGGTGTGAAGGATTTCAAATTCTTCAGTGTCTATCTTCTCGAATTCTTTCATGAGTGCTTGGATCTTACTGGGGGTCAGGACTAAGATGGGAATTCGGAGTGCTCCAGTGGGTCCTATGTGACACTGAATCCAATCACGTTTAGGTCCGATGCACATGGCAAGTCCGGCGTCGAAGTCTAGTCTGAGTTGTGCTCTCCCGTGGAGGAGGAGTGGCAGTGATAACAAAAACGGTGCATGTTGGCCATGGTGGTCTTCAAAGATTGCAGGTCTCAGAATACTTCCCTTTGGTCCCAGACTACTCGGTACGATGGCAAGTCGATTGGTGGTGGAAACTCCATGAACGCTCTTGAAACGATTCTGTGACTTGATGGTGTGAACATGTAGTGGATTTGGTACATGAGGTAACATCTTTTGAAGCGTGCACAATCCAACTGCTAATCGTTGACAACCAGTGTCGATGGTAGCACACAGCTCATCTGGAACATGACTGACTGTTCGATTGCAAGATTGGTTCAGTTGGTTCTCGAAAAAGAAAACAGACCACGGGCTGCCCATGTATGCTGCGTGGCGGTCACGATCCGAGTCCTGGGACACCAGACATTGGGTGTCACTGTTCAAAAAGCTTCCTACGGCGGGAGGCGATCCAGTGACAAGGTCCACGGCTTGGTTCCCAATTGCCGTGCTTGAGGTCAGAGACCTGGTATCCTTCAGGCTGGTTCGTCGTGCCATCTGGCATGTCAGGCATGTAGTCCTGGTAAGGGTCATTCTTCATATCCAAGCCGATCTGATAGTCGTGGTTCAGGTCCTTCTCATCGGCAATCGCGAAGGGCTCGTTCTCGTGGTCCTCGAGGTAGCCGCAAAAGTAGATCTCTGAGTTGGTTCCATCGTCATCGGAACGCTGCAGGTAGTGGGTCTCCTTCTCGGTACGATTCTTGGTGGATTCTCCCTTGGACGGGCACTCTCGGTGCCAGTGACCCACCTTTTTGCAAATCCCGCACCTGGTTCTCAGCTTGATTTCTTCTACGGTGAATCCTCGATGCTCCTGGTTCTTTCGGGGCCAGGGCTTCTGAGGCTTCCCAGCCTGTCCACCAGGTCGCCCTCCGTATCCTCTGCTGAGCTCCTGGTACTTCTTGGCCTTCTGGGTCTGCATGAAGGTCTTCTTCTGTTTCTTCTGTTCAATCATCGTGGCAAGGATCTCTGCCGCCTCCTCTTCGTTGAAGACTGTGTCGTCCTCGTCATTCTCATAGGGCTCGGAGTTGAGCTCCGCCAGGTACTGCTCAAGGTCGTCGATGTCGTCGTCGGTCGCATCGGCGTCGGGGTCCTCGGTCTCGTTGAGCAAGATCGCCTTGGTGTCCTTCTTGTTGGAATTCGAGCCATCGGCTCCAAGCTGGCTGATGGTCAGCTTTGACTCATTCTTGCGAAGCCATGACTTGATCGAGACGGGTTTGATATCGCCCTGGGTGAACGTCAGCATAGAGCGGATCTCCACCTCTTCCAGTCGAAGTCCGTTGATCAAAAGGAAACCCAAGTACTGGTCGGGTAACTCTACCTTGTGCTCTTTGACCTTGCGCAAGGCGTTTTCCCACCTGGCGAAATACTCTCGCCAGCCCTCACTCTTACCGCGTTTCATGTGGTAAGTGATACGGCTGAGAGAGGAGAGGAGATGTTCTTCTTGGTCATCTCCAAAGTGATCTGGGGTATCCATCTTCTTCAGGAGGTCTTCGGCGTTCGAGGTCGAATCCAGCCACTGAGAATTCTTGGCCAAGTACTTGAAGCTCTCGAAAGGAGAGCCTTTGAGAGACTTCAACAGCATGGGACCTCTGGACTTTGGAGCAGCGCGTGTCGTTGCTATCCAGAGTCGCGCCCTGATGAGGTAGTCCTCAAAGCTCCTGGTGACTCCGTCCCACTCAGGCGGTGGTCCTGAGCCACCCTTTGATCCAGCAGTTCCAGCCTCTTCCTCGGAATCGTCACGGCGGCTACCACGGGCTCCTCCACGTTGACTAGCCAGAAACTTTTGGAAGAGTCGAAACTGCTGTTCTTCGTCAGAACCATTTCCCCTGGTTCTCTCTCTGGGTCTAAGAGGCGATCCACCAGTCCTCTGAGCTTCATCATCCGAAGCTGGCACAGGTGACGTCGCGCCCTGCCCCTCCATGGTCCGAGACTGCTCACAGTCTCACTAGAGGTCCTAGGACCTGCAAGGGTTACCACAGCAGAAAAGCCAGAACCACAACCACCCCAAAAAGGCCCAAGAATCTTGGGCTCCGCTACCACTGTAAGCCAACCAAGGGGGAAGCAAAACAACGCAGGCTTTTCTGACTGTACGGTAACCCCTACAGGTCATCCTGCAGCTTGGCTTGACCCTATACATTCGGTCGTGAGTAAAGTGGTTGAAGTGCCTGGCTTGACTGTACACAGATTCACAGCACGATATCCGCTATCCAACCAAGTACAATTTGGACAAATGCAAGATGATTCAACATCCAGGAATGAATTCTTTATCTAAAACTAAATAATCACATTTGGAGATTGGCACAATCAAACACTTCGGCCATCGGTCTTTGTCAGAATAGATTATCCATCAGCAACTTAACATGGCTGGCACATCACACATTCCTCAGCCACCATGCGGTGACATCAGCGGTATAGCCGGCAGGAGTGACCAGAGGCGAATTCGCTCGACGCACTGAGGCAGCAACAGTAACAGCGTCAGGAGCAACGGTGTCAAACTCATCCGAATCCTGCGACTGCGTAGGTAACACTGGGGGTGCTGGTTGGCTTATCATGGACAAAAACATGTTATTTGATGATATGGCCATGGGTCATGGAAGAAAAAACCTCGCAATTAGATGACATGGCCATGGTTCATGACGAATTCTACCACAGGTACGCAGGTGAACATCCCAATAATTGGATGTTTTGTCCACTTTTGCATTTTTGCGTTCACCAGGGGTACAGGGTTGCGACCCATAGCCCTATGAGAATTTCAGAATCTTTAGCCAATACATGATGTCATGTCTATTCAACGGAAAACTGGATAAAAGGCATGAGAATTGGATCTTCAAGAGTTCAATGATCAGTTGTAATTGTTCAATGACTAATTGGAAGGTCAGATGGTTGCATTGGTTGTTCAGTAACGCAGCCATTATACCATATCCAAATGAGGTATGAACAGGACAAGCAAAACACATACATCATAATCATGCTGGTTGAATCATAGAATGACTGACGGGAAATGTACTGTAGATCATTTGCCATTCTCCATCCCGCCATGCCTATCGAAAATGTAAGATGCCTGCTGTCTCACAGAGAACAAGTTCCCACAAGCAACGGTTTGCCGACAGTTAGCCCACAAGTGGATGATGGTGACCAAACACTGATATCTGATGGTGTAATCCTCAAACCTACAAAGCAAAAGTGTTGCTGTTCGACAATTGCTGGTGAACTACCTACTGGTTCATCAGCTCAATCTCCAACTTCCGTTTCTCTCCTCTTGCCCGATGTCAAGGGCAAGTTCTGCCATGCCTGTGCAAAGCCCAGTTCCAAGCAAGCATGACATGACCAGAATGATCACCGTGGATACTTTTACCAAGGCGGCATTGATGCAAATCTTAAAGCAAACCAGTGCCAAATCGAAGTATACCCCGTGCTGGCAACAAACCCAACGAAATCACGCATCAATATTGTGATGATTCCCGAAGAATTGAAACATATGTCGAAACCCTGGCTGCTGTCATACCTTTCCACTGGCTAGTAATTTCTGCACTCCTCTCACAGCAAATCTTATGAAACAGCAGTTGCTCAGCGGAGAGTGTTTGACCTTGTCTGTAGCCTCAACTAGTTTTCCAATCCACTGCTTGGACAACGAATTCCGTGGCTCAACCCACCAATCCCAATTCCGTGATACGGGAGGTCCATGCCGCAGGACCAGTAGTGAACTCCAAATTGATCCAAACCATGCTACTCCCTGACACTGACCATCACTGACTTTTGTTGGCTACATGACTGGCCATATCTAATGGCTGAGCATGCCAGCAGTACAATGCTCAAACATTAGACAGTCACGAGGTGAACGATTGTCAACCATGAATAGCGACAGCAATTCTTGGATCATCAACCATCGGCAAGTTCGGATCATCTGTCAAAAAATCGCAGCACGATGAACCAACAACCAACAAGCAAGAAACACTCCACCAATCAACCAATCTCAAAATATCCCATCATTGTCACCACTAACCACACCACCGCTGCACTCTTGCCTTCTTTCCGGCGAAGCCGGAGACCTAAGAGTGGAGTCAATGGTTGATGGTAGTCTATGGATTGCTCATTGATGATGGTTACTGATGGTCCAGCTATGTGGCGGTGAATTCTGGATATACTGGAGCAACAATAAAGACAAGCCGCGGCAAGAATTGCAAAGTTGATATTCACAAACACATTACTTAGTCGATCTAAGTAGTGTATTAGCCATTGTTAGCCCATGATTTACCCCCATCACAACTCTCATGGCTCAACATCCGTCACAGCTGATCTGCTCCAAGTTCCCCCACTGGCAGCTGCATTGCGCCCGCGCGCCCAGGGCGCTGCGGAAAGTGCCCAGCACTATGAGCCCGTGGCAGTGGCCATACAGCCATCCTTCCCTAGACATTGGAAAAACCTTCCTGGTGATTCACCAGGGACAGGCAGCCTGGTGATGTTGATGCTCAATCTCATGGATGATGGTGACGAATGGTCAATTGGTGGTAACTGATGGGGAATGTTTTAAAGATCAAAGGGTGATGGTGCTCAGCATTGACCATTCATCACTAATGTACAATCAATGAACCGCTAGTTGAACAACCGATTCATTGTTCGTCAGTAGTTGGACAAGCGATTCACCGTTGACTGCCATGAATAGCCAGTGATCATTCTCACTCCATTTTGGGCTCCCAGCCCCCTGGCTGCCCAATGCAATTTCCTCCCTTGATTACACGATGGCCAAATGATTCAATGATGGTTCAACGATGGGTGGAACTTGTGTGAATCAAGTGAGACCCCCATGCCTTTGGAATAAACATGAGGGGTCACCTGTCAAATGACACGGGAGCTACCGGCTGCCACTGCCTCTTGCCGTGAAATAAGACCAGCTCTTTCGCGCTGAGCCAAGTACCTCAGGAACCCCTGTTGCTGTTGCTGTTTCTTGGCGATCTTCAAAAACAAAGATCGTGGGTGGTGTTATGACCAAGCAGCTTTGAAAGCTTACAGTATATCCAACAAGTGTGTTGGCAGTACCAACAAGTATCAGGGATGCCTCTCGCTACTGTTGTGATGATTGTTAATCCAGTAGTTGTTGCCTTTGTCACTCTTGTTCGTTGGTCGTTTCTGTGGCGGTTGATGGATGTTGCCGTTGATGTCCTTGTTTGGTTGGCCGGCAGCTTCGATCGTGACAGCCCCCTGCTGCATCCCAGCCCCTGGGCAGTTTGATCCTCGCTGAAATGGACAATGTGCAGGTGGAACCCGCTGGTTTCCCACTGAACATGAACGTTTTTGAATGGCCACCGGAGATGCCTTGTTGGTGGCAGCTATCAAACACTACAGATCACACATAGGTTGGTCAAGCTTCTGCCCTTTCACTTGCAACTGCAGCGACCGGGTCCCAGGGCTCTTTGAGTCCAGCGTGGCGCTGGTCTTTCTTGATGACTCGACCTCGAAACTCTGGGAGCCCGCGATTTGCCAGAGGGGAAACCACACGATGTACGAGAGAAAGGTGAGGAATTGAGTGGAGAAAGAAAGCAAGAGAGAGAGAGAGACAGACAGAGAGAGCGGTACACTACATCAGAATGACCAGCAAAACACGGGCAGAATGAAAAAGATTTCAGGAGTTCTGTCCTCATCATGCTTCACCAGTCACCAGCCGGCGATCTAAGGAAGCAACCAGGGATGTTGATGCAATATATAAGGGAGAATGAAACCAACCAACAAGAGGCATGGAATATGACAACACCATTTTCACGTCTAGAACAGTGTAGAACGCACAATAAAGCAACCAAGATGCCCTCTAGAGAAGTTATGAGAAGTTCAAATCCCTGAGGAACAGGAGATGTCACCACAACCCGATTTGTTGTCGACTTTTCCCCTATCATAGGCGTGCATGGACGGCAAGCACCAAACACAAGTCAGTCATACTCACAGACCCATGGTTCAAAGGGCATCTAAATCAAAAAAGTATGTCCGTAATGGATGATGACATTGCGTGTTGGACAACTCCTGTCATAAACCTCATTCTCAGCCAAACAAACGACTGACCAACCATCCTAACCAGCCGACCAATCCAACCCAACCAACCAACCAACCAACCCAAGTGAGGAATCAAGCAACCAACCATATCTTGCAGCCAATTCAACCAAACTGGTAGTTAAGGTGCTAACAAGAAATTTGGTGATGCAGTCAGACCACCTATCTGATAAAATGTTGGATAGTTCCAAGGTCAGCAGAGGTTTGCAGGCCATGTTCAGTTTTGGTGAATACCACGCAGGAGTGGCCATGCAGTATCGAGTATCAGTACTCAAAAGCGAAGTGTCAACATTCATACTGGTACCATCATGGTTGAGTATGTGGGAATAGGAATGGACCATGCCTGTGATGATGTGACAGCTCGTGTGTTTACTACACATTCTGCTTGCAACGGCCAAGTTTCATGGGAACAAGTTGATGACCAACACATCGTAGCCGGCAACAGAATGCAAACATCGATGTCTTCATCACTGGTCAAAAAATCGAAGTTGCAGCACTGTGCTGCGTCAGTTTCAAGGGACGTTCCAAGTGAGGCCACATCCAGCCGAGACCATGGGAGTACCTGGGAGCAGTGACTGATTTGTATCGTCTGTGTATCATGAGCAGTCATGTCACTTGATTGGTTCTATACAAAATGGTCAATACCTGATCGGTAAGTAAGTTTTAGATAATTTCCTTCCAATCAACTGGATTTCAGGCAGTGCATCAGCCCAGAGGATGTGTTGTACACATACGGTGTCTCTGAATACAAGGTTTGTTGCAACTATTTCATCCAATGATGCACCGGAGGGTCAACATGCTCGGTTGTTTTCCCTATTATTGCTGGTGGAAATCCCCCATTAGTTGGTTGGTTAAAGCCTTGACCCATAGCCATAATTTGCTCTGTCCGAAACACATGCAGAATGGGACAACTTTGCACCTTCGGACACCTGGCGAAAGCATCAACTTGCACAGCAACCACACCCACGGCAGGGCACCAGGAAAGCTTCTGAGGAGCATAGCACTGCATCTCAGGGTCACCTTGGCGAAAGGCTTGTCACCTGGGGAACAGCAAAACAAATAGCCCTTTAAGCCGGAAACAAGAAGTGAACATATTATAGAATTTAGCTAAGGATGATTCTAGAATGCAGGGATTGCATACAACTCTTCAACATGTCAACTAAGTTGGCCTCTTGGTGATTTCAGGCCACTCCCAAAACACATACCGGAGATGCTGAGTTGTTGCCACCTCCAGCTTGTAACATCTCCGAAATCAGACGCACCTGCAGCCAATTTGCCTATGCTTCTCAGCCATGGCCATGGCCATCGTTAAAACCAAGTTACTGAAGGCGGCCAATTCCTCCAAGCGGAGTCTCAAAGATGCAGCACCCAGGCCTAAGTTCAGTGCTGAAAGTGATGCTTTCTAGGCCATCTGCTGGATTCAACTGTTGGTCGGTACCCATTCATGAGCAGCACCGCGTCTATTAAATGGCTCCGCAGGAGTGAAACGTTTGGGGCGGCCCACTGTTCTAATCTTTGAGCCTTGAAGCAAGAAATGCTGCAGGAGTTACAGGGAGGCTATCCGATTCATTGGCACCGCGAAATTGCAAAGTTGAATCCTGGAACAATCTTCAAAATCTCTTCGTCACTGAGTTGTCCGGCGCATCCGATTGACCCGAATCGCTACCTTACACGCTAAGCAGCTGGGTCAATCGCAGCAACTTAACAAATCAGCATTTGATGAACCACCTACAGATGGGCGAAAACCAGGACAGCATGAAACAAATGACAGCAAACAGGTGGCTGCACAAACGTATGTCATGAGTCATGATCAATCTTTGCTAGACATACTTGAAGCCATAGATTCACCTGGTAGGGTTCATTATGATGTCCATCTGATGTCCGTTGCAATTCCTTTCAACCACTCCATCTCACGCTGAGGATTACCAACCACAAGTCTTGACCATGGCTCATGGGGCATCTCGCTACGGGTGCAACTGCCATCCTTCTCAAATGTCCTGAGCTTGGAACCGGCAAACCTGTACGCAGCGTCTCCAACATCTGTAGGAAGTCCTCCTGACAGCGGAATAGCCGGTGCAGGGCACGTGCATCTGTCCAGCTGTGCTCTCGGGGCACTCAGTCTCAATGAGAAGGAAATGATCTGTTGATCTAATTTCGATTTGAAAACTAAGCACGGCAAACACGATGAACAAGCAAATTGGGCGACTCAAACAGATCTGATCGATCTAGTTAGGAAAAGTATTCATAGTTATCTCTATAGGGAGCAAATGATGCAGGTTACTTCCAAAATCCAAAGCCATTCGTGCAGCAGCTACTTCCCAAAAAGCGACTTGGCAGCTGCCTCAGAGCAAATTCCTTGCCGCCGGTAGTACGCCTGTCGTCGAGAATTATCTCCACGGTGTGGTCAACAAACCCAGGTAATGGCATAAGTTGCGGGCGTAAAACCCAGCAAAGAAATATGGAATTGAGTCCAACCCAACACCTTTTCTTGCAACATTTGGGGACGTCTGCCAAAAAATGTAAGATTCAGTGTACTACTAAATCTCGGTTCCAAACGAATGCTCAAAACTGAAGACATTTCCGTTGTCATGGCCTCGTACTGGTCGTTCTTGTACTCCCAAGGTTCATCTCTCCAATCCTTGTGGCATGCAGGAGGCAGCTGAGGAGTGGTCAACACACTCGCAAATATGGGAATGTTGGAGTCATGATATGAAGGGTCCACAGCTTCAATTGTGAAGCTGGTTGTAATTGTTTCACTATTCAGCTTCCAATCCTACAGCAGTTCTCCAATTCCTCAGCATTCATTATTTCAACATCGCTATCCCTTGGAAAATGCACTGATCCCGTTCTGTTTGTTCCAGGTGAATGGTGTGCATCCCAGTTCCCCACCTCGTTCCGGGGCCGCTTGGCCTGCAAGAGCAACATGGAAGTTTCTCAAACGCTCCGGTCTTGCGGCCCAGATTCCCCTGACTGAAAACGCGGCGATTGTGAGCGCAGAGAGAGAGAGAGAGAGAAAGAGAGAGAAGAGAAAGAGAGAGAAGAGAAAGAGAGAGAAGAGAGGGAGGGGGGAGAAAAAGAAGGAGAAAGATCTTTCCCCCAAACATCCTGGAACTGCAAAGATTTGTGCGTATCCAGGTATCCATTTCATTCTCGTTGCAAAGAAAACATCTATATGTGTCTTTGCCACGAGCAGTCCTCGAAACGTGTGAAACACTGAGGTCACCATATCCAGAAACTAGAATGTTCAACCTGTCTTCTTTATCTCGCATTTACGGTCAGATCTTCTTCAAACCAGAGAAACACTATTTTTTGCCTACATTGCCATCTTCCATATCCATTTGGTTGTATCCATGAAGTGTTGATCAACGATCATCGACTATCCACATCTTCGCACACGGCCTCAGGCTCTTCTCCCTGGCGATGGCGGACAGTCACTTTCAAGATCAATCCCCAATAGGTCAATGATCTCTGATCTGCACATTGAAAATGGATGAAAGTGGGGATTAGTCTGTTATAGTTATAGTTATAGTCTATATCACTGAGATGCCACGTTCTTTCACCTACAAAACCACACGACGCGCTAATATCAAGGGCAACATCCATCAGATGGATTATTGAGATGCCACTCTTTTCACTTTATCACAGGTGCATCCTGCAAGGGTTCACCTATAGATGCCACGTGCACCTTGAAGTGGTCCACTTCACTCGTCCACAAGATGTGGGAAACACGTCTGGTACAAGGCCCTGGCGCCTCGCTGGGAGCGCCCTTGCCCTTGCCTTTGCCTTTGGGCCCCTTGGACCTCTGCACCAAGCGACTTGGACCAACCTTCACCATCAACCAAGCACGCAACCCTGCACTGCTTCAGGCTGTCAAAGTTACATAATGAGCTTCTGATTGTATAGTTCGTTTCCAACATATCTGTTTCATCTCTGCAAACTGCGAATCTGGCATCCCAATTATATGACAAACATTGCACCACACGTGTAGACGTGCAAATGCCGATCAAGACAATAGTCAGTCAACAGAGACTACGCTCCTGGGGTTCAGGCCGGCCACCACTCTGTTTCCGTTTGCCACGGGCCATATGTTTCTGATCAAAGGAAATCTCAACAAAAAATGGCTAGGCCCTGTTAAGTGTCAGGTTGTTGGAGGTGCCTCTAAAATCATTACTGGGGTTTCTGCGGTTCTGTTCCTGTGTAAAAGCTTGTAGATAGTCAAAGTAGTTTGCCAAGCATGCTGCTCCCGTGTCCTGGAAGTTGTCAGGTTCTCTCGGTACGGTGACCCACCACTTAACTGCAAACTAACTTCAAGAAATTCACGGCCGTCAGCCTGACAAACACGGACCCCTGTGTGAACGTTCACAAGAACAATTACACATGGCAGCCATGACATGGCATGTGTTGCTATCGTAACTGCTCTTTTGTGACGTGCAGTTTAAGCCACTGAGAGGCTGAGAGCGTACCCAAAACGTTGCAAGTCGCAACGGCTTGACAGTTCCTGAACTCCCAACTTTCATGCCAGCTACTCTCTCTTGGACAGCGCTGTTGATAGATCAGGCTCTCAAACCATGGAAGAGTCGGTGTGCGCGTGTTTGTCAGGGCCTGTCCACAATCGATACAAATAGTCTGTGGTTGCCCCCCAACTCCACGGTTGTTGTCTCTCTTCTAATTTGCCTTTGCCCAACTCAATTCTGACAGATTGGATGTCGCACTGAGTGTGTTTCCGGCTTTGGATATGTTTTGCAAGCTCAAAACAAACGAGAAATCCACAAGATGTTCAGGCTGTATTTCTGGCCCAGGTTGCTGCTGCAATCCGACTTCGGGCAATCACGGCGCATCGCATCATGTGGTGGATCCTCAAACAATTATCCAATCCAACTTTGAGATTGAACGGAATCTGTGAAACTTCTTCAACGTCCATCCTGCTTCAGATCTCGAATCGGAGCAGAAAATGCTCCACATCTCTGGGTGATATTTTCGGAGCTTGGCTCTACCATGGTAATTGTGGCGGGTCATGGACCAAAGCTTGGCTCCTACGGTGCAAGCTCACCCTTGAAGTGCACATGAAATCTGCAATCTGCACAGTGAGGCTTGTTGAAGCCAGGCACTGTCATTCAAGACTCAAGAGGAATAGGAATCTTCCAACCCAGAACAATCTCGAATCATTTCTCATAGTTTCGGAAAGTCATGTTCCCTGGAAAGAGATTGCTTACTCCATGGTGCTCTGATCAAAAAGCACTGTGTGATTGGGCTGGGTAATGATTGGAAACCGGAAACCCAATCTTAAAGGAGTTTTGAGTTGAGAAAGCAATCAGCAACCAATCAGGCCCCATCGTGTTACATCAGTTTACTCGAACCCGTGCTGCTTCAAGTGCGAAGTTTGCCCAACCACCTAGCTTACTAGATTTGGGGCATGGCAATGAAGCCAAACACTTGACATGGGGAGAGGTAGTCATGGCTGATGATTTGAACTGTCCATTTGGAGCATAAGCCCAATGCGATCAGATAAAAAAAAATAACATGAAATCATTGTGCACTTTTCAAGCTTCCATAACGGCTTCTACAAGGATTGGATCTTGCTGGAAGCCTTAACGGCTGGATCTGCTGGAAGCCTTGTAACGAGTGGACCATACCTTCGCAATCTCGTTGGCCACCCTTTCGGGGTCTTTGGCCTCCGTGTCCACAATGCGAATCAAATCTTTCTTCAGGACAAACAAATTCTGATCGCATCCTTCCTCCTCCAGAGGCTGGGGCGGAAATTCTTTACACATTTGCACTGGAATGATTGGAAGCTTGTTGTCCCATGCAAATTTCAACTCTTCGAAAGTTTCATATCCTGCACCCGTTTTCTCACCGTAATCATCGGTGCAAAATGCAACCATTGCGGATGCGCGGGCGAGACCTCTGATAGTCATGGGACCGAATCCCTCTCCTGCCTCTGCTTTAACCATAAAGACAGGCGTGCCTTTTGCACGCAGAAAATCGTGGACCTTTTCTATGTACTCGACCTTCCAGCGGGCATTAAAACGCCCCGAGAGCAGGATATGTTTCTCCCTGGGTGCTGAAGGCATACGTTTCTCATCCGGCGCCTCACAAGACCAAGGACTTCAGAACAGCACAAACACTTCTGCACAGAATTTAACTGACTGGCACCAGATCCATCCTGCCTCTGGGATAAAAACACCACCGCAACAGCAACCAAGCAAACGAAATGTTTTGAAAAAAAACGTAAAAACAAACAGAGCCCTCAGCAACTCCATGCAGGCCTCAGCAGCCGGAGCAGCCGGAGCAGCCTCAGTTTGCAACTCTTGCATTCAACCTATTCACCAGCAAACCATCGTTGTGGCAAGGCACCCTTGCAACTGACGCAAAAATCGCTGATTGATGCCTTATTCAACTTGGACAATCTAGCACATTTACACAAAATCTAAAAATTGATTGTGTTCAGTTTCTTCATCTCTGCTGCTCCTGCAGCAAAGCATATGAAGGAAAGAACCCGGAAACATGAACGCTCAGCAAGAGTTCAACGGAAACATTAGGCGATCAAACGGGCAGCTTTTTCCGACCAAGGTTTTGGATCCTTTCTTGATAGTTCATGTTTTTCTGAAAGCAAAATCTGTGCAATCTACTGGAGTTTCACCACTGCTCAAAAAAGTATTCTATTCAAGTCAGCAAGGGCATCGGCTGCATGTGTCAAACCTGCTTTGTGACCGAAAAAATGTCACGGCCGCCATACTGATCCAAATGGTCAAGTGTCTTCTCAGTACTTTCCTTTTGACGAAAAAAGTTATCGTCTTTCCAGGGCCTCTGTGGCAACGGCGGGTGGGCTCAACCAGCCACAGTGGTCATTTTCAATCAACGACCCTTTTCTTGAACAACGCCCAACACTTTTGAGTCTCATCAACGATCCAAAATCCGACAACCAGAAGCCAACCAACCAAAACATCCGCCCCCAGTGCCAAACAGCTCGATGACGTCATGCGCGGTCCTTCTGACATACAGGTTGGAACGATTCGAGAGAAAGGACTTGCGTCACAGCACATCAGGAGGTACAGGGATGAAAAGGGTTTTTTTGCAAATGATATTCAGTGCAAAGTGTGCCTCTGCCAAATTGATTATTGATTGCTGGAACCAAAACCTACAAAATGCATCCAAAAAAAGCTAGAAGCGCAATGTTGAATCGCACACCATGAGAATCGAGTCTTAGTCAGTATGCAATGGTAGTCAAATACAGAATGCATTCAAACTTGCATGGTGCAAAAATCACGGGTCGCAAGGAATCATGGTCATCCCAAGAAGTTTCGAAGAGTCAAGTTGGGACACCAACCTTTGCAAAAGGACCTAACTGGGTTTCCAACTTGGTAGCCTGCATTGGGCCCTGCAGCCTGCGCCAACTTTGCAGCATGGGAGGAATCTCAGTTAAGCATTTTCACAAGTTCAAAGAACAAATTACTTTACTTCGAGTGATCCCCACCATGACATTTCAAATCAGCCTGTTGATCTGCAACACTTTTGTCTGCAGCTTTTGTCACGCGACTTTTGCGCAATTAGCTGCGCCGATCATTTGTTTCACCTGGCAGGTCATTGCGCATGTCAGTCTGTCAAACAGCATATCAACATGTCAGTCGGCAATGTGAAGTACGCTCCAGAGCTCTCAACACGTTTGCTTAAACATGCCCAAACATGGCAGTGAACTTCCTGAGCCAGAGCCTTAAGTTTGCCTAAACATGCCCAAACATGGCAGTGAACCACCTGAGCCAAAGCATTTGCTTCACCTGGCAGGTCATTGTCAAGTCAGTCTGTCAAACAGCATATCAACATGTCAGTCGGCAATGTGAAGTACACTCAAGAGCTCTCAACAGGTTTGCTTAAACATGCCCAAACATGGCAGTGAACCACCTGAGCCAAAGCATTGGCTTCGCCTGGCAGTTCATTGCGCATGTCAATTTTTCAATCCAGTTATAAACATGTCAGTGGGGCATGCAAAATAAGCTCTAGAGCTCTGAACAGGTTTGCTTAAACATGCCTAAACATGTCAGGACACCGCCTGTCAAACATGTTTGCGCAACCATGCCAGTTTTACTTCACGAGACTTGTGGCAGAGCACCGTGTCAGGATGTTTGCAATCCATCATACCTCCACCAGACCTCTTCAGTCAAAACCGATTAGATCCCACTGGCAGAACACTGTGTCACGACATATGCAATGCATCATAAACAGACCACGACTGCAGACGCTGAAGCGTCGAAGTAGCTTTGGCTTCCAACTTGTCCGTCAGTTCTCGCAAGTAGGCAGGAGGGCCTCTGCGTAAAAGGTCTTCTACTTGCTCCGTGAACCCCAACCAGATGAGGTTTTGCAGTTTGCGGGCAGGTGTCAGCATGACATAGATGGCCAGCCACCAGTCAGCATCCTCTAGCCCACCAGCACGCCGCAAATCAACCAGCACACCTCCGTCCAAGGTCAAACCTTGCGCGCTGTAAGCAGTACGCAGCACGCCATGCAAAAGAAGAAATTGCCAGCGAATCACTTCAATTTTCTCGGTGTCCTCGCCTACCTTCAAATCAATTTTGAACTCTGCATGCACCAACTCGACAAAGAACAATCTCTTTGCGTCATTCGCGTGTTCCTCCACAGTCTGAAACTTTTCTTCCCACATCTGCAACAGAGCATCTTCCATGGGCGAATTCTTTCCTTTAAGTAATTTCACCCAAATGCCTCTGGCCATGTATTCCGGAACAAAATGACAGAATCCAGGTTCACGACGGTCAAGGCGCTTCTGATCTTCATGGTGCAAATCCACTTTCACCACCACTGCCAGTTTGTCCTTAACCAATCCAAGATGTGGAGCCAAGACATCCGCTAGCCGCACAACCATGTTCTCGTGCACCAATAGCATGCCTTGCAATTTGCCAGTGCGATGCGGATTGGGCACCGTGAGCAACTGATGTGTCAACTGCTTGTCTGTGGCTTTATTTTTTCTGGAATGCCTTTGGTCAGCAGCTTGCAGACAAAATAGTGGCACATCGAGGTTCTGCGCATCTCGGTTGGCCCTTTCCACCATGCTGCGAGCAATGTTCTCCCAGTACATTCCAATGACATGGCCATGCTTGAACAAGTCCGTGCTCAGTTCGTTCTTGCAATTTTACGCCTGCTCACCACACGCAGACAAAGCACCCTCTGCCATGACCTGCAAGCAAGCCACAACCGTTTTCCATTACAGACATTTTCATCACAAGCTCATATCACCACGGTGATGCAATGTATGTTAATAGTTGTTGGTCATGATCTATTTACCTATCCCACGGTGTTAAGACAACAGAATTTGAAAGGCAACAACATAATCTGCTATGATGATGCTACTTGTTAGCCGTGATCTATCTGCCATTGCTTTACTGTGTTCCCTAGCTTTACCCGGGTGCCAGTGCACAAAACCAGTTTCCCTCTCAAAGACTGCAGCCCGCTGCCAGCCTGCCTCTGGCCCGCGCTTGAAATCAAAGGCTCAAATGGTAGACCAACTGTTGCAATGTCACATGCATAGGGCTGTTGCGTTTGTCACTTTCATCCCGACATGCTGCCAGACAATGTCAAATGTACACCTACACATGTTTGTTGTGATCCAAAGCTGCAAGCCAAACACCATGCTTGATATCACCTTGCTGCATCCACATGAACTCCGACTGTGCTACTGGCAAACGATTCCAAACCATTGTCTATGGCATCTTTTATCTAGCACACCTTCTGCCATTGGAACTGGCATCGCTTGTGCCACTATATCTGACATCGCTTTTGACACTTTTTGACCAAACTCATGTGTTTGAAACCCTGAGACATGACATATCTTCTGACATTTTATCCTGACATCTCTTGTGACATTCTCTCTGGCATATCTTCTGACACTGTTTCTGACATGTCTTCTGACATTCTTTCTGACATTCTATCCTGACATCTCTTGTGACATTCTCTCTGGCTCAGTTTTTGGCATTCTTTCTGACATGTCATCTGACATTCTTTCTGTCATCTTTTCTGACATCTTTGAGGTCCGGCAGCGACCACTGGCCGCGGATGCTGGTGGTTGAGGTCCGGCAGGGGCCACTCGCCGCGGCAGCGACCACTGGCCGCGGATGGTCGTGGTTGAGGTCCGGCAGCGCCCACTACTCGTGCATGGTCGTGGTTGAGGCCCGGCAGCGACCACTCGTCGTGCATGGTCGTGGTTGAGGTCCGGCAGCGACCACTAGGTATAGATGATCGTGGTTGAGGTCCGGCAGCGACCACTAGTCGTGCATGGTCGCGGTTGAGGAGGCGGAGGAGGCGGAGGACGAGGAGGAGGAGGAGGCGTCAGCTGTGATAAAATCTAACAACCCTCACCTGACAGGTGGGGAATAATATTGACTGCATGTGTCCAGCTTGTCAAGTTGCATGTCAAGAAGAATCGAAGGATACCCCAGTATGCCGTTGACTCCAATTTTCAAAGCCACCAATGCTGCTTGCGGAGAAAAAAACACGCTGCTGGAATGCACATACGCTGGTTGCAATGAAGGGCTGGAGCCACCATGACATGTGGGGATAAAGGGAGTTGGGACTGAACCATCTTTGCCAGCGTGTTTCTCTGCACTTACGATCTGTTTGATGACTTTTCGGGAGACAATCCACAACAAGTGAAGGAATCGACCGAGAATAGCATGCAGTTTTTGGAAACTCTCCGCCGTGCAATCACTGGGGAACATGAGGCAATGTATTTTCATTTTTCACCCGCCCTGGCTACAGAAATGGAGTGGCACTTCACTTGAGCACGCTTTCTGGAACGCAAGTTCAATAGAGAACCTGGAAGAAAACTTGTGAAACGCGATTTGCCAGCCGCCCTGCCAGCAGTTCTTAAACAAGTAAAGTTGATGGCGTGATGACCAGGTCCAAAAAAAATGTTAAAGAAAACAGATTTTCACCAACAGAGATGCAAATAACAACTATAGTTCATGGCAATCGCATTGACGTCGGGATGTTGGGGTGGGCTGCCTGTCCTGCTCCGGTTGTCCACGGGGCAAGAAAAGAACGGTGGAAACAACACCATGCAAACGCTTCCCAGCAGGCATAGCTTGTCTCCCTGGGGAATGTCACTCGTGCACGGCTTCTAGGGTGAAGTACGAGTGAGCCTACTGAGAGAATCTCAGAAAAAATAGTGAAGCGCGTCGCCCCACAAGCTGCTCCTTAACAGCTTAAGTCAATGGCATGACGATTAGGTCCAAGAACTTGCAAACGTATAGTCTTTCAATGCATATGACACAGAGACTACATCAGCAATCGCGTTCACATTTTTCCGACCTAAGGACATCCTCCTATGCACTCAAAACGTACCGGCGTTCAGCCTCCAAGTCCGAAAAACGTGATTATATATATTCTGATCGCGGGTGCCAAAGACGAGCCCTGCTGGAAACACAACTTACTTTGCTGAACCCAATGCAGCGCCACGCCTTGGCAGCAGCCTCAGCAGTCTCAGCAGCCTCAGTTTGCAGCGTCTAAATGACAACTTGTTCCCGGCCCTAGCAGCTACAGCTATCTTTTTTTGTCCAGGAACATGTTTGCAACTTACGATGAGTACATTGAATCTGGTCCACTCATTCGCTCATCTAGGCTTAGTGCTGGCCCGCCTCACAACTGAAACCCTTCAATCTATATACCTGAACTCAACGGCCTATAATGACATGAAGGAAAGCACATCACAAGGGCTGCGCTACATACAGCCGAAGCACGGCTTTCAACAGGGCCACTGTTTCACTGTGCCCGCCCTTTTCAGCCAAATCCAGAGCCGTCTGACCTCAGCTTGGTCCACGCATGCATTGAGATGGCCAAGGGCTCAAAGAACACAGCAACACAGTTGGCATCAAACCAAATCAACCCCCCTATTATGAATCCCCCAAGAAAAACATCTACAAACTGATTGACACCCAGAAGCGAGCTGCTGTATATTTGCAAAGCAGAATGGTTATGCAGAAGGAATTTTAAAACGAACACATTTGGTAAAACTGAACTAAAACAGCGAGAAAAAGTGAAGACCTGCATTCCCTGCAAGCATTGTCATGGAAGGTCTTTGGCCCTACTGTACACCTCAAGCAGATTTCAAATTTCCGGTCCACGTGCTAATCAAATCCAATCGATAATCAATATGTCTTAATAATGACCGCTCCCAGCGTAGTCAAAATTCTGCGTCAACAAATTTCAGAACGGTTTCCGATCTAAAATAGTGCAGACAATGATGTTCATTTTTAAAGTTCAAGTGTGGAGGCTAGAGAGACCTGATTAAAATCTGTTCCTTGGCTGAAGACTCCAACACTGAACACCTAATTATCATAATTGACGCAACTAGTGCTTCAAACAAACCAGGCCAGGTTTGAGACCAAGCATTCCGAACCTCAAACTTGGTTCAAAGGGCGACGAAAATGTACACCCAGATGATGCAATCTTGGCATTCAAGAACTGCCTTGAGTTGTTCATAGAAGAAATGCAATTCTATCGTGGCGCATACGCTATTCAAGAGATCATTCCAATTCTTTACCAGCACCCCGGCTCAGGGATGTAAGTCCTGCAGGAAACCTCTCAAAAAACCAAAGTTAAAATGATCGGGATGAAGCACGCCGCAGCGATCTTGAATCTTTATGACATGGCAGTAGCGCGGAAATATTTCTAGTCCACTCCCCTTCACTTCCAATGTCTTCAGCTTCCCACTGGAAAACCAAAAGATCCTGCACTGTCCGGCGAGAAACCCCTGAGGCTGCACTGGCAGCACCAGCCCGAAACCCGCCAAGGCCGCAGCCATCGTTGTTCGCAGTCTTCGCGTTCACGCCAGCCTCCAATAGGAGGCGGGCACACGCCTCTTGGCCGATGCGAGCCGCCTCGATGAGCGCTGTGTCGCCTCGGCTGGCGGAGCTGTCTGGGGCCAGGAGATGCTGACGCATGCTGCACGGGTGAAGGCCGACGACCAGTGGGCCCGGATTGATCGACATGATCTTTGGGTCAAGCTCGGGAGGTGAAGCAGGCAGTCCGTGAAGGGATACCAACGCCAGGGATTCATCGACTACGCAGCTGTGGACGCAAATATTTTGGAAGATCTGGGGGCGTCTGCAGGGTGGTCCACCCGCCAGGTTGTGGTACTGCTAGGTCGGTCGCACCACCCCGCTCCTCCAAGAACCGCCCAAAAAGGGGGCAGTGGCGCGACAACTCAACAATGTGAGTCTGAGGCAACAGATCGATGATCCGTGTGGGGTGGTGCTGGTCAGGTAGCCTCGGGCCTATAGCGATTGACCTTCGCAGCGATCAAGCCACCGCGGCTAGCATTCACCTCCTTGAGAGTGACAAGGCCTTTGTCAGACGTCAAGGGTAGGTCAACAGTTAAACTGTGCGATCATCACCGAAAACTCTACGTGGTTTGCGTTGGTCAAATGTAGTACGCAGACATGTTACGATAAGGTTGAAGCCGCTACACATGGGGTTCCCCTGTGTGCCACACAGGTTGCATGTGCGGATGCCCACTGGTGGGACCATGTTGTTATGAGAATTGCCGGGCTCAGCCCACAGTTGAATTTGTTTTTCACCTATCGTAATTTTATTCTACCTGCAGGTTCCAGCCGGTGCCAGCACAAAGGGTGTGAGTTCATGTCATCTACCAGATTTTATTTGAAACTATATAATGGGATGCAGGATGCACAAACATCAATGGAAACAAATAAACCTTACAATCTCTGCGCAATAGCCCGGCAACAGAAAGTTCCAACAGTGAATTGTCAAATAAGAGCGCATCTCAAACCAGGACATGTTTTTGGATACGTAGTTATCAGCGTGGCCAATGATTAACCATTACTTGACTATTGGCTAGTAGCACTAGCTGCTAAGCTACTACTAGCTACTAAGCTACAAGTTGGCTTTGGTCAATGACAACACACACACCAGATTAGACCGCAGGCTGTACGCGGTGTCAAGCTCCTATGTCTGACAACAACAATGTATCGAAAGGTATTGCGCTGAACAGTATTGTACTGCGCACATCAATCATTGTGTTCCTTTTACCATGCTCTACCGTCAAGTAATGCTTTACTCTGAGCAATACTATTATACTCTTCACTCTACCTTATCACAACAAAACTTCCTATCCCTAGACTCCAATGTCAGTATCACCCGCAGTGTCATTGCTGCATTGCAGGAGACCTAGGACCTAAGACTAAGGAACTACTGGCGAGTATTACTAATAGCCAACTCGTCGGTGATTCTGTGTGGAAAACCAGCCTAGCTACCTTCCGATGGATGCCAAGAGACAGGAAAATAGACCCGAGAACAAAATGTAAGTTTATACCCACACTTGTCATGTCCGAACACGCAATATTGAGCGCAGTGAACAAGGACGCATAGCGGACGCTGAAAATGTGTTTTACTCTTGCTTGCACACAAAAGGAACCTAATTTTTCCATTCTTCGCATCTAAGCACCACTGTGAGCTTGTGAACTTCACATGGCGAACAGCTGGTCCAAACCTGTTGAAATACCAGCGCTCCCTCTTTCCGATATTCGATGCAGATGTCACAGGATGCTTTTCGTTTCTCTGCCAGGTCTTGTATGGACAAGGAGACTTGTCGGACATCAATGAAATCTCGAGACTGGCACGCACGGTGAAACGGGGTAACATGCACAAAAGCTTGCCATGCTTGAAATGGAATGAACTGTATTAAAACATTTTTCCACATGGTTGTAAGTCAGGAAGCCTTTCAACAACCACAATTGAAACTCTAGATATCTGAAACTTCTCACGGCTGAAATTCTAGTAGTAAGTTTAGTCCAGAAATGCCCTTTCCCCTCCACTTCTCACGGCTCGAGTTTTGAACTGAAACACCAAAGCAACACTCTCTGCACTCCCTGGTGAGGATCCCTTGCTCTGGTGAGAAGCTCTTGCAGGCTGCACCCGTTGCACCCGTTGCCTAAAACCCACCGAGGCCGCGGCCATCATTGTCCGCAGCCTTGACGTCAGCACCGGCCTCCAGCAGGAGGCGTGCGCAGGCCTCATGGCCATTGTAAATCGCATTCATGAGCACTGTGTTGCCTCAGCGGCGGGATCTTCTCGTGGCTGAAGTTCACTCTCCGCATCACCCTGAAAATCCGTGGGGATGACCGCCGCAACAAGGAACAGGGGGCTACACACAAACAACTCTTGTTCACTGGGGGTTGCTAAACAACGGGTTGAGACACGATCGGGCAAGAAGGTGCCTCAACAAAAGAACAAGGGGATCGAAGATTCTGTCCGTTGTAATGTGGCTATCTGAAATGAATCGTAATAACGTGTTTGGTGTTCCTTTGTAAGCATCACCAACGCACACAGATCAGAACTTCATGGTGAAAACTGGCATCGGTGGGTACTGAGCGGTCACAACATAATAGTTGGTTGATGGAATGGTCGATGTCAAGCTTGGCCAATGATTGGCTGATGGAGGAAGCGTTTCGTGGCTGACTGGTGGCTAGACCGAGCGCTGTTTGGTCAATGGTTCGATGGCTGGCTACGGATGAACCAGGGGGGCCTGCGCAATCAAAACGTTTCTAGGCGCTCAAGAGCAGTGAGCAACCAGGCATCGGAGCTCTGCAACTAAAACAATTTGTTCCAAGCGTTTAGGGGTGGAATTTCGCAGACACTAGCCAAAAACAGAACGCACCTTGTCATGTTTTGCAATGTTTGCCCACCTTGTAAGATGGGTTACAAAACACCACAGGCATGAACGAACATCGTCCAAGCTGTTCAAAGCATTTTGGTGCTTTAAGAAAGAATCCAAACAAAGAAAACGGGTTTCGCTGCTGGCCAGTGGCTGGTGACTACTTTGCTGCAGGCTGGTCGGTAAAGTGTACCCGTTCACCGGCCCAAAACGCATTGCCGCTGTTTGCTTGCTGGTCCCCTGACGGTATTGTTGTCGTGTCTGCGGTGGTCCTGGTCACCCAGAGGAAAACATGATCCAAGATTGCAAAATTTACCATCTAGGTGGCGATGAATGAGAATTAGCAAGTAAGAATACCCTGCAAGAGCCAAAACAGCAGTCAGAATAAAAACAAATAAACATTGAACCAGTCAGGCACTGGACACTTTTTCAGGAACGGAGGGGGCGCACCAGAGTTCGGTGGACATATGAAAACATTAAATCTGCCAAAAACAAACTAGAGTCACTAGATGCACATGACAATTCAAAACATTCAACAAAACATCCCAAAATCAACCCATATGATGCGAAACTTTGCAAATTGGAGGGCCTGCAGCCTTCAATAAAAAACCAACCCAAGTTTGCACACTTCGCTGTTCCAACCATGGTGAGATACCAGCACCCTCACTATCCGATCTTCGACGCACATGTCACAGAATGCTTCTCCTTTCTCCGCCAAGTTTGGCAGGGACGAGGAGATTTGTTTGAAATGTCAGGATCTACACGCAACCTGATGAAATCAGGTGACATGCACAAGAGCGTCCCATTCTTTAAATAGAATATATACTGCATATTATATCCATGTATATATGATATAAATATAAATATATATATATATATATGGGTGTTTCTCAAAACTATCGACCCCCCACTGCGTGTTTGTCTCAGCGGTATGTTTCGGGGGTATGTTTTGGGGTATGTTTCGGGGGTATGTTTCGGGGGTATGTTTTGGGGTATGTTTCGGGGGTATGTTTCGGGGGTATGTTTTGGGGTATGTTTCGGGGGTATGTTTCGGGGTATGTTTCGGGTATGTTTCGCACCAATCGAACGTGCAAATGGGTATGTGTCGGGGGCTGGTGATAGAAAGAAACGCCATGAAATACCCATAGACATATCTATCTATGTATATGAATGTATGAAAATTAGAAGACATCATTCCAGATGGTTGTAGATCAGGAAGCCTCTCCCAAAACAAAGTTCTAACAAGTGATCGCGCATTCGGGTCTAATAATCGGTCTCAGGAAAACACATTCTGCTAAGAGTCAAATCGGAGATCCATGGAGATCCTGAATAAGACAGCAGATGAAGAGGAGGAGTGAATTCTGTGTGCTCTGGTTTGTTGCTTAGGTCCACTGACAGTGGCATATCAGATCGCCAAACCTCCCTTAAAAAATTTAACTTGAATTTTTAATGCAGAGATGAATCAAATTGGCGCAAAAAGGAGAGATGAGGCAAGTGAAGGCAATCTCGACTCTCTGCGCAACATGGGACTCATGGGGGAAGTTCCTTCCAGTCCCTTCCCCTTCACTTCGAACAGCTGAAGCTTTCCTCCAGTGAGAAGCCCATGAAGCTGAAGCAGCCCCCAAAACCTCACCAAGGCCGCGGCCGTGGTTGTTCGCAGCGCTGGCATCGGCGCCGGCCTCCAACAGGAGGCCGGCGCGGGCCTCGTGGCCATTTTTTGCCGCCGCCATGAGCGCGTTGGCGCCTCGGTCGCGGGCGGAGTTGGTTCTCAGCGTCAATGTGGCAAGGTTTCCATTTCATCAGTAGTATGACTGGCTTCAGTGCAGGATGACCCCTATCCGCAAAAATGGAAAAAAGGGGCTAACATGCGGGCTACCTGCAGGCAATGCTCGTTCGACCACCGCTCCACTGTCAACACCATTGACGTCGGCGGGGGGTACCTAGCAAACCCTATGATTTTGTATAGGTGTTTTTTTCAATCCCCTGGGTATTCTTCCATATCCATGTATGTAATTCCCCGGGTTCTGTTACAAAACCCCGAGTTTTCCCTATTTTGCGTGTAAGGAAGGGTGTTGTCATGCCTTTGGCACTGACAACAGCATTGCTGCTCACTGCTGGCAGGTCTCCTTAAGTTTTGTGATTGAAATATGATTGGTGATTAAGGGCGTGTACCGTGTACCACTATCACTGACCTATTTCGTGGTTTTCCCACGAAACCCCAGGTTTTTTGACGGACCTACCAAATCAAGGGTAGTTGGTTCTTCTGGTATAAATAGGAAAAACATATGCGTACGTCATGCAGGAGTACATACCTTATGCAGTGTTTGCCCACTTTTCTTGCGAGTTTCTTTCGCTCGAAAGTACCGAACCAAATCATCCAAGATAGCAATCTCTTCTTGGCGGCACAATAAATGTATCCGAGAACATTTCGCGAACCAAATAAAGACCCAAGTAAAGAATGAATAAGTCAAATTTGGCATCGAACCCCGTCATTATTTCCGGAAGCCTTCAAGATCCGAGCCTAAAACAGGACGCACCATGAACAATTTAGAGGGCATGGGACCGGTCATGGGATCTGTGAGACTTGGACCGCCTCATCGTGGTAAGGGCGTCCCTACCCACCACATCTTCTAGAATGTTCCATGATTGAAGTGCCCAACTTTTTGGGCTCAGCTTTGCTCCGGAGTTCGGTGGACTTACATCAGATGAAAACTCAGAGAAACATGTTACATGCACAAGACAATAAATTCAAACACGACATCTTACAATCCCGGAACCGAAGATCAAACCACGTGAAATCTCATGAACATTCTATGAATTGGAGGGCCTGCAGTTTTTAAGAAAAGACCTACATGAAGACCTCGTCCATAGACTTTCTCATGCATCGCGTTCTGAACACTTTCCTCTTTGGACCTGTTAAACTTGCACACAAAACCATGGTTCAATCATGCCCCCAATGTCTATACCCAATTCTGCGCTGTTCGCATCTAAGCACCACTGGAAGCTGGTTAGAATAAGCTTTCATGCAATTTGACGTGGCATGCAGGGCCGTCTTCCAAACATGGTTCTATACAAGAGCCCCGACCCTCTCCCATTTCACTTGCAAATGTGGGACGCCGCAGTGATGGGGAAAGTTCCTTCCAGTCCGTTGCCCTTCACTTCAAACAGCTGAAGCTTTCCCCTGAAACACAAAACCCCCTACGCTCTCTGCTAAGAGGCCCATGGTGCTGCAACCGCAGCACCAGTCCAAAACCAGCCGAGGCCGCGGCCATCTTTTTTTCCAGCCTTGACGTCGGCACCGGCCTCCAGCAGAAGCCGGACGCAAGCCTCGTGGCCTCTGTGAGCCGCCGCCATGAGCGCGGCAGCGCCTCGGCTGTGGGAGCTGTTTGGGGACGGAATTCGTTCTCCTCGTCACCCTGGAAATTCGGGTGATCGATGCAGGAAGGTTTCTCCGCTTCATCGATGACTCCCATCAGCAAAAGGGAAAGGGGAGCTACCTTCAAGCTCCACTGCTTCTCAGCAGTGTCACAGCGGCTCTGGCACAGAACCATTCAATACCCTTCGGACAAGTCAGGGACGTCACCCGGGCCACCTGGGGTATGTGGGGAAACCATTGTGGAAAAAGGTGCCCTAAAACGAGAACATGTGGATCTAAGATTCTGTCGGGCTTTGTATCTGCTTTCAAGACTACAGCATGTGTTTCTGTATGTCTTCATGTAAGCATCTCGAAGACGCTGATGACACCGGCGTCGGTCGGTGGATAATCAGTGGTCAAAACAAATGTTTGGCTCACAATCGGTTATAACCGAGTGATTCATATCGTGTTTGGGCATTGGCGAGTTTGCCTCATGGTTGGCTGCCAGATGGACCGTGTTCTGTTTTGTCGAGGGTTCGATGGTTGGCTAAGGGTGAACTAGAGGGGCCTTGACCAATTATTGCTGTCAATAGCAAATGTTAATATAACGCACATGATTTGTATACCGGATGTGACATGCAATGTTTACCCACTTTTCTTGCGAGTTTCTTTCGCTCGAAAGTACCGAACCAAATCATCCAAGATAGCAATCTCTTCTTGGCGGCACAATAAATGTATCCGAGAACATTTCGCGAACCAAATAAAGACCCAAGTAAAGAATGAATAAGTCAAATTTGGCATCGAACCCCGTCATTGTTTCCGGAAGCCTTCAAGATCCGAGCCTAAAACAGGACGCACCATGAACAATTTAGAGGGCATGGGACCGGTCATGGGATCTGTGAGACTTGGACCGCCTCATCGTGGTAAGGGCGTCCCTACCCACCACATCTTCTAGAATGTTCCATGATTGAAGTGCCCAACTTTTTGGGCTCAGCTTTGCTCCGGAGTTCGGTGGACTAACATCAGATGAAAACTCAGAGAAACATGTTACATGCACAAGGCAATAAATTCAATCACGACATCTTACAATCCCGGAACCGAAGATCAAACCACGTGAAATCTCATGAACATTCTATGAATTGGAGGGCCTGCAGTTTTTAAGAAAAGACCTACATGAAGACCTCGTCCATAGACTTTCTCATGCATCGCGTTCTGAACACTTTCCTCTTTGGACCTGTTAAACTTGCACACAAAATCATGGTTCAAAGTTCAAGTCATGCCCCCAAATGTCTATACCAATTCTGCGCTGTTCGCATCTAAGCACCACTGGAAGCTGGTTAGAATACAAGTTTGTCTTCGAAACATCATTCTATACAAGCACCCCGACTCTCTCCCATCCCCAATACAAATGTGGGACGCGGAAATCATGGGAAAGACTCCTTGTAGCCCCTTGCCCTTCACTTCAAACAACTGAAGTTTCCACCGAAACAAAAAAATCCTTTCCGCGAGAAGCCCATGAGACTGCACCCGCAGCACCGGCCCAAAAACCGCCGAGGCCGCGGCCATCGCGTTGCACAGCCTTGAGGTCGGCGCTGTCCCTCAACAGGAGGCGGACGCAAGGCTCATGGCCCTTTTGAGCCGCCAACATGAGCGCCGTCCGCCCTCGGCTGTGGGAGCTGTTTGGGGGCGGAGTATGGCGGAGTTGGTTCTCCGCGTCACCCTGGAAATTCGAGGGATCGATGCGGGAAGGTTATTAATAATTGCGATTTGCTTTTGCGCCAGATCTGCAAAGTGGAACAGGGGGCTACCTTCAAGCAATGCTCGTTCAACCAATGCTGCACTGCCAACACGGTATAAGAATAGGAAACCATTATGTGGATCCAAAATTCCGTCTCCGGACCACCCGGAGTATCTGGGAAAACGAGCGTGGAAGAAGGCGCCCAAAACGAGTTGGACCGTGTTCTGTTCTGTCGACGGTTTGATTGTTGGCTAAGGGTGAACTAAAAAGGCCTTGACCAATCATCGCAGTCACTAGGTGGGTATAGCTGGGCTTTCGCAAACAAAGTCAAATGCACATGATTCGTATACGTGATGTAGTGTTGGCCTACTTCTCTCGCAAGTTTCTTTCGATCGAAAGTACCGAACGAAATAACTTAAGATAGCAATCCCTGGGCTACAAGGCAAACAAAGACCAAAGTAAAGTAAAGTAAAGTAAAAAATGAATGAATTGTACGTGACTTTTTGGATTCAGCTTTGCACTGGAGTGGACTAAAATCAAAAATGAAAATTGAGAGAATCATATTGCATGCACAAGACAACGAAAAAATAGCACGACATCTTACAACCCCACAACCGAAGATCGAACCACGTGAAACCACATAAACATTCTACAAATTGGTGGGCCTGCAGCTTTCAAGAAAGACCTTTAAAAACTCATGCATAGAAGTTTGGGATGCATGGCGCGCTGAACATGTTTCACTTTGGACCTGTTAACCTTGCACGCAAAGTCATGGTTCAATCATGTCCCAACGTCATTGAAACTCTGCTCTGTTCGAATCTAAGCACCACTGGAGGATGGTGAGACTTTTGAATACAATTTCACCTGGTATGTGCAATTGTGTTCGAAACATCATTCTATACAAACACCCCTCTCCCATTTTCCATGCAAATGTCACAGATACTTCTCGTTTCTCTACCAAGTTTGGCATAAACAAGGAAATGTGTTGGACATCAGTGAAATCTCGAAATTTACAAGCAACATGATGCAACAGGGTGACATTCACAAGAGCTTACGTTCTTGAAATGGACGAAATCAAAAGGAATCCTTGCAGATGGTTGTGACTCAGGAAGCCTCCCAAGTGTGAAATTATCTTATAGAGGAGACATGAAGCAAGTTAGCGCAATGATGGAGGAGAGATGAGGCAAGTCAACTCGATTCTATGCGCGACGCGCGAAGCCCCAAACCAAGAACATGCTGATCTCAATGTATCTGCACTAATGTTCCTGTGTAAGCATCGCAAAAAGACCGCAACTAGTGGTTAAAACTGGCATTGGTGGGTACTGATGTTTCATTGATAGTTGCATCATGAAGTGGTCGATTTCGTGCTTGGTCAGTAGTTGGTTGATGGTGCGTTTGCTTCGTGGTTGACGTGTGTTTGAAAATTGCTCTGTTTGGTTGAGGGTTTGAGGGTTGACTGCGGATACTGCCTGGGTCTGAGCGATGAAAATGCTTTTCCATTGAAAATAGGCGCTAAAAATCATTGAAAAACCAAGGATTCCCGCGTGCAAGAAACAGGGGTTTCTTTCCAACCGCTTTGGTAGGCTGATTTCATTTGATTTCAGAGACAAACTGGCCAAAAATAGACCCTGCCCTGTCATGTTTTGTTTGCCTTTACTTCTTGCAGGCTGCTTTCGCTTTTGAAAATCACCAGATGGTTGTGAATCAAAACCAAGCTTCAAGAGATAGAGGAGAGATTAGGCAAGTCAGCGCGATCTCAAATCTATGCACAACGCAGACGGCACGGAAATCATGGGAAAAAAGGTGAAGCTTTCCACTGAAACAAAGAAACTCCACGCGCTCTCCGGGAAGAAGCCCATGACAACCCGCCGAGGCTGCGGCCTTCGTTGGTCGCAGCCTTGACGTCGGCACCGGCCTCCAACAGGAGGCGCACGCAGACCTCGTGGCCATTGTGAACCGCCCATATGAGCGCCGTCCCGCCTCGGCTGTGGGAGCTGTTTGGGGACGGAATTGGTTCTCCGCGTCCCCCTGAAAATTTGGATGTTGGAAAGTTTCCATATCAGTCTGATTTGCTTTGGTGCGGGATGACCCTCCTCAGAATGGAAAGGGGCTACCATGCCGTCTACCTTCATGCAGCACAGGATGACCGTTTCACACGCACACACAGGGGCCAGGTCAGGGACGTTTCCGGGGATGTGCAGGGAAAACAACAGGGAGACCATCACGGAAGCAGATTCAAGATTCAAGATTTGGTTGGTGTGTATGCATCAGTCTGCAATACTGTGTTTGTTCTTGTGTAATTAAGCATCACCAAAAGACTACAATCAATGGTCAAAAGCTGGCATCTAAGATTAGGTAATTTTTTGTGTGCGCGTGTGTTCATCACATGAAAACTCAGAGAAACATGTTACAATAAATTCAAACACGACATCTTACAACCTCACAACCGAAGATCAAACCACGTGAGATCTCATGAACATTCTATGAATTGGAGGGCCTGCAGTTTTCAAGAAAAGACCTACATGAAAACCTCGTCCATAGACTTTCTCATGCATTGTGTTCTGAACACTTTCCACTTTGGATTGCTAAACTTGTACACAAAATCATGGTTCAAAGTTCAAGTCATGCCTCCAAATGTCTATACCAATTCTGCGCTGTTCGCATCTAAGCACCACTGGACACTGGAAGCTGGTTAGAATACAAGTTTGTCTTCGAAACATCATTCTATACAAGCACCCCGACTCTCTCCCATCCCCAATACAAATGTGGGACGCGGAAATCATGGGAAAGACTCCTTGTAGCCCCTTGCCCTTCACTTCAAAAACTGAAGTTTCCACCGAAACAAAAAAATCCTTTCCGCGAGAAGCCCATGAGACTGCACCCGCAGCACCGGCCCAAAAACCGCCGAGGCCGCGGCCATCGCGTTGCACAGCCTTGAGGTCGGCGCTGTCCCTCAACAGGAGGCGGACGCAAGGCTCATGGCCGTGGAAAGCCGCCAACATGAGCGCGGTCCAGCCTCGGCTGTGGGTGCTGTTTGGGGGGGAAGTTGTTTTCCGCGACACCCTGTAAATTGGGAGTCGATGTTGGAAGGTTCCACCATTTGATTGACAATTGTGATTTATCCGCATAGAAAGAGGGGCTACCATGCGGGCTACCTTCACGCAACACTCGTTGAGCCAATGCTCCACGGCTTCCTTGCAGTATTGCAGCCGATCTGGCACAGATGTGGGGAAGTGTGGAAACCATAGCGGAAGGAGGTGCCCCAAAAAGAGAAAATTCGGATCTACAAGCGTGCTTTCGTTTCATGTTCTCTCATAAGCATCCCCAAAACAAAGATCACAACTAATGATAAAAACCGTCATTGGCGGCTACATGTCGCTACTATAACTTTTCGAAACGCATGGTCCGCATGGTATTTCATTGATAGTCGATAGTGGGTTGATGGAGTGGTCGATGGAGTGGTCGATGGAGTGGTCGATGGAGTGGTCGACGGAGTGGTCGATGGAGTGGTCGATGGAGTGGTCGATGTCGTGCGTGGTCAATGGTTGGGTGATGTATATTTGCTTCCAGGTTGGCTGGCGGTTCTGGACTGTATTCTGTTTGGTTGAGGGTTTGATGGTTGGCTAGGGTTGAACCAGAGGGACCTCCCAGTCATGTTGGTTGAATATGTTGAATGTCAGTTGATATGCAACTGTTTTGGGTCTGCGTGACGGAAACGTTTTTCCAACAAAATTTGGGTGCTTGTCTGGTTCAAAATCAAGCTGGCACCATAATACTGCAACCCCTGCGTCCCAAAAGACCTCACTTTGAAATTTATACCGCCTTATTGATTGCGCGGGCTTCCATTGACTCAAGTAGGACTATACGGTCTGGAGGTGTTCAAAATCGTTCCAGGAACCCACATCATGATTCAAACTGTGACTCCGAGATCACCCTGATCATGAATTATGCACTCTGAGATTCAAGCATCACTGCAAGCAAATACGCTGTTCAAAACATGATTATTTGGCAAGCACCCCGCCTCTTTCCTTTTCGATGAATTTGCAAGGATAGCATGGATAGCTATCATTTTTCTTTATTTTCCATTAAGGATGCTTATATTTCCTTTTTCGATGAATTTTTCCGCATGGTTGGAACTCAGGAAGTTTCTCAACATCCGAATAGAAACAACAAAAATATTTTGTTTTTTTCGTAGGCAGCACCAAGAGAAGAATAACAACTGCTGGTTCAACATGATTAACTCGGCATAACCTAAATGCTGTACTAATGGATGCTAAGTGGCCGAAACAATCAACCTTTGGCCGCAACGATGGTCGGTTCATGGGTGGTCCGTGCCATGTTTAGTCCATGATGGTTGGGTGATGCAGTGTTTGGTTCAAGATGGGCTGATGGTTGCACAGGGCTCTGGTTGCTCCATGGTCGGAATATCGTTGATTTCCAAACAGTACCAGTGTGTCTTCATGCACATCTCAGGGAGGGTTCAAAATGTCCACACATATGTGCCAAGAGCGTTCGCCAGAAGGCACACTCCCAGACTCCCAGGCACCCCCCTTTCGTTCAAAATGGATCTGCCATCATCTCAAGCCGCAACATTCAAAGTCGCCTGAACGTGGATTGCCCAATCTACGCTTTTGAGGTCACGGCCTGTCTCATCTTCTCTGGCATTCACATCCGCGCGTGCTCTCAACAACTCTTGAATCTTGTTGGTGTTGTTCTCTCTGATTGCCCCCAGGAGCTGGCCTCGGCTACCGGGTCGATCAACTCCAAACTCTTCCGCGACTCCGCAACTTTTCCGTTAAGATCTTGATACCCAAATATACTCAAATCTCTTTCTGACACATTTGACACATGGAAATATTCCTATGTGGGTTGTGAGCCTGCCTCATCCTGACTCAGGCAAATGACACTGGCTTGCAGATGATGCACGGCTGTTCCCCTGAGACACCGACTCATCTGGCTTCTCACTACCTGCCAAAGAGAATTCCAGTAGGCTTTTGGACTGTCTCACAATATGCATGTCAAAGTACATACAACAGCGCTGATTTATTTGCCAGCAGGTACTTAGGATATCTTATAGGTCGGTGCACGTGCTAGATTGTGTTCGAAATACCGTGTCACTATACTAGATTTGTCAAATGCTTCGTCAGTGATGGCCCATACGTCTGACCAAACGTCTGTGAAGGTGTCTGAATATTTTCATCAAGGAGTCTGTCGGTACCCCAGACCATTTGCCAGCACCAGGGTGCGAATTAGGGCCAGTGCATTTGTCAGAATCTAGTCAGCCACTGTATGGGCCAGGTGAAAACATGAATGTCAGTACGTCAGTGCATGTTGCAGAAATTGTGCCAAGTAGTATATCAGCAAACCTTGCAGGGTGAGAATCTCAGGAAATATGTTTCTGTCTCAATGTAATCTTTCCAGTATATAATGTAAATATGCAAATAGAGAACATCACTCTCAAATTGTGTTTTTTAACCCACTGCAAAATCAGGACCTGCAGCGTCCGTGAAAAAGAACATTGAAAAAATGACCTAGACACGCAACACTTCCGACTAGAAGCAGCTCGCAAGTACATGTCTCTTCCATCTGCCACATCCCTGTCCTTAGAGGATCCTGAGTGTCCCAACAAAGCAGCAGAAGCTTCTCTTGTCGCGTCTAGTCTTGCACCCAATACTGGAGCCAGCAAACCCAAGAAAACCACCTCTTGTACAGATGGGCCACGCAGCTCACTGACAATGTGATACCTATACTGGCTATACCTTCATGGTTTCAACCTCCTTGACAGAGTATCGCTGCCAAATGTCGAAGAAGCATCAGGCAATTCCAGTGAAACATACCCCAAAGAAGTTTCGCCACACACCAAGCAGCATCAAGCTGCCCTTTGCAAGCAGGCCATTTCACACTGCACTGTGATGCACATATTTTGCCCAAAGATATATGGAAATTTCTCTGTTGATCAACTTGATCAAGCACTTCACAGGCACGGCTACCCTCAGAGGCTATGCTCATGCACAATCGCCCGGCAGGTCGAATGAGCCAGCGAAACTCCGAAATGTCCAAATCCAAACACCGCTTTGCTATCTTACAAGCCTGGAACTTATCAAGAAGGACAACGAAATCAAATAACATTCACCAGAGTTTAGTGGAACAATTTGGTTGCTCAAATGTGTAATGATGTAGCTGCCCAAACGTGATGCTGATCGCAAAAAGTCGCCAATGAGAGACAAATGGGTTTCAAACTTGTTCAGCAACTCACTGGACGACAAATCCAAAGACATTCTCACTCTACACTCTACACTATCACCCATCAAATCGACCGTTGCCCTTGATCTTCCAGCATCAGCGGCAGTATTGCCATCATCAAAATGAGATTCACTCCATGCGAGTCCAAACCGGAAGGCGGAAAGCTGCTTCGTTTCCTACCTGGGCACATCTTGCCAAAAGTTGCCAAGATGCCGCCGCATCCAAAAAGTTCCGGGGACCACTGAAGGCCTGACTTTGGGCACTGGTGCTAGCGGCTACTTGGATCCAAAGCGCCTGATATACCCACTTGGTGTTGGTAGAGCGGCTATCCCTTCTGTGCTGGCCAAGTATCATTCATACGCTTCTTGGGTCAAGCTCTCCCTGCTGGACACTGCCCAAACTCGTCCGAGCCACAGAGCCCATGGCCGTCCCGATGCCATCAGCACACCGCGTGCAGCTTCTGGTGGTTCGTCAGCCTGGCCACGGCTGGTTTCTGCCAATGGAGTGGTGGCCCTGAGAATGTTGGGATGTGAACCCATGAGAACAAATGTTGGGATAAACCCCAGGGATGTCGATATTTGGGCGTTGAAGTTGTGTGATCTCTGAAAAGAGTTGGATGTTTCAACAACTGCTACCCAACAATTCCGACATTTTTGACAATCATCTCAACCATTGCCATCATGAGTTCAAGCGTGGCACCATCGACATCTGTCTTCTTCAGGATTCCCACTGACGTAGCATGATTGAGGAGCACTGAATGCCTAGCGTCGAGAATTGGTTCTGGTGCTCTCATAGTGGATCACAATACTCTCCAATCAACACATTGGGGCAAGCGGCAGGCATCGAAATGACTAGTAAATGATTACCTGGTTCTACTAGGGCTGAAATACCTCCCCCAGTTGGAAGCAAATGAAACAGGTTACTTCCCCGAGTGGTCGAGCATTCTCTCCACGGTTTGGTCACCAAACCAAGGTGATATGGCAAAGGAGCCGGTGTAAAACTCATTGAAAATCATTTAATGGAGATAAATTTAGTTCAACACAACACCTTTTCTTTCGATAATTGGGGACGCCTCCATAAAAGTGTTAGAATTCAGCATGTACTTCATCTCAATATGTGCTCAAAGAACATTCAAAACTCAGCACATTTCCTTCGTTATGGCCTCGCACTGGTCGTTCTTGTATTTCCAGGGTTCATCTCTCCTTGTGGCATGCAGTAGGCAGCAGCTGAGGATTGATCCACTACGTACCTGGAAATACGGTATCAAGAGGGTGGGCCAAGCTCCCCAAATGGACTCAATAGAAGGTCTCATGGTATGATTCAGTCATTCAATGCACCACTGGGATCAGTCTTGATATAATAAACTTGCCTTTGTTCTAAACCTTGCGCAACAAATCCATGCTGCTAATATCTTGTCTAGATGTACAAACTGCAGCTGCACGGCGCCTGGGCATCCCACCTGGGCATGGCGCCGCTATCACAGCGACTTGTAGATGGCATCGTATCGCTTCATCGGCTGTCAAACAAATCGTGTGGTGATGCTGTTGTGATGTCCATCAATCCGTAGGACATGCCACGGAGTGTCAAGATCTTGCCGCAGATCTGCGGCAGTGGCGTTCTAATACCAACAACTTTGCCGCTGTGCTAGAGCTGATGAAAAGGCGAGCACTGCTTTGCAACGTGAGTCAGGTTCATCAATTACAACAACAGTTTCTTGAGATCAGGCACTGATGTGTGTTTGTCTGATGGTGTGTGTTTTTATGTCTCTGTGCCCTAACGCTGTGGATACAAGGCTCGACCTCAAGCTGTGGTGGATCTCATGGTGTCAATCTTCCAGTGATTCATAAATACTCCACGAAGCTTGGGCCTGACACAGCCGGTAAACTTTGAACCATGCCTGAAGTCCAAGTGCAAACTCTGCGGGATTGAACATTCGAAGGCCTCATTGCAAGCCCTAATGGATGCAGAACACCTTCGCCCCCGAATGCATGAACCAACTTGATTTTGCCCAGCTGACTGGCTTGCAATCCGCTTTGCAGATTCAGGGATGCAACAAATGGATAGAGCTACAGTTTTGCGACACCATCATAAATCTCCGAAAGCAAACTATTCTGATTGGCTGATTGGTACTGATCGTCAAAGAAACAATGTCCGAGCACTGTAGCTGCTAAGTTGATGCGAGCCAGTGCAGGCATAGACTCCAACGTACGCTGGTTTGCACAATCATCCTATGAGAGAGAAAGGGAGCAGTGCTGCGTGAAACTTCTGACAGTCGGCTTTGCCAGGATCGTAGTGAAACAAGTGCTGGATTACTACTACCAACGGGCTACCATGGGCTGGCGCCAAAGAGTCACCATCAGCCGTGGCTATGGAGAAAGAGGAGTTTGAAGCAAGCCATCTTCATCGATGGCGTGGCCAGTTCTAAGAATGGAAGGCAAAGGAAACAAAAGGAAACTATGTCAAAGAACTCTCTAGTCAAATCTAACTACATCTCTCATTTTATTCGCAAGCTGCAGAACAAGTGTAAAACCACATATCCACATTCACAAAACCTCTGACGAAATGTCAAGGAAACATGTATTCATACCTCATTTGTCCAGTTTCTGTTGCAGTTGCTTGCGGTGACATGGAACACAAATTCTGAGAGATTCCGGAATCGTACCTGCACCAGCTATTTTGGGTGGATGTCTCAACATCACCGCTGCAATCCAAACTTATAGAGGACCAATTGTGAGTCAAGAAACCACCCTGCATCCCAATCATATTTATTCGACATGATGTGCTATCAAACCAGCAGGTGGCTGTTGCAACATGCTGCACCCCTGAGTTTCTCATGAAACAAGCGAGACATTGCAATGTGTTGACGTTTGCATTTGTTTTTGGTTGGACTGTGCAATCTTTCAAGCTGCGCACAGCAACTGTGGCATCTGCAATTTCAAACTCCAAATCTCCCAGGCAAACCTATGGCAGTGGCACACAATACTGCCATGTATCAACTAATATTCTCACTATCCAGGTTTGAGATGATGTCTCAATTGAGCGCTGGCGGGTCCTCATATTCTCTCAGCACCCTTCCTGACCTTGGTGTTGCTTTGCCTTGGAATATGGCGAGAGAAAGCTGTTCATGGTGCCCGCGTGGAAGTGGCGCTCTGCGATGTTCACCAACTCTTGGAGAGTTTCCTGCTGCCGCTGGAACTCTACACAACTGTACCTCTGGGTGCGTGTGAACTGGGGCAACAAGAAGTATGCTGGAGAATGCGACTGTGCAAACCAAGAAATATGGCTAATGAGTACACTGATCCGCGGTGGAAAACGAGCCCGAAAGTGATCCTTTGACATGCTACACTTGTACTTTTCCAAGATCTTGGCTGAGGCTCAGCCCCTCGCAAACATGTTGTACAAAACAGTCTGCATGTTACCTAGAAATACCTACAATCAAAGGTTGCAATGCTGGTCCGTGACGTTGATGATGATGATGATGATGATGATGATGATGATGATGATGATGATGATGATGATGATGATGATGACGACCATGATGGTGATCATGATGATGATCATGATGATAATGATCATCGTCATCATCACCATCATCATCATCATCATCATCACAATGCCCTTTCAACTGACTACATCTCAAATATCAGCAGAAAACCATCTGGAACGATGTTCCGAAACTTGGGCCGAATGGAAACATATTAGTGCGACTTGGTACATCAAACAATCCATTGGCGCATCCCGTCCTTTTCATCTAGATTCACCCGAATGTTGGCATTCATCAGGGCAAAACCCAAGTCTCTCACGTGCTGATAGATGTCTCCAATGGTAATTTCATCCTGTGCTGTCAGGATCTCAGCCTCTGCAATGCGTTTTCTCCAGGTCTCGGCATCGGAGACCAAAGGTGACAAACGGTACCTCTTGCCATGCTCCAGCTGCACGTTTCGGTAACGGACCTCCGAAACCTTCCTGAAGCAAGCGGCGACCCTTCAGCAAGTCGCACCAAAATCGAGGGATTATCTTGGAGATTGGCTTGCGGCTTGCGAAAAGAGCGAGATCTTACTCAAGATTAAATCATATCAATTCAAACAATACAAAACATGCGCTGAAAAGTAAACAAAAAAATATGTTTTGAAAAGTATGAACAAGTCCGAGATTCGAATGCCAACTGGATCTTGTGAAATAAGTGTCAAAGTGAATACGTGCGTCCTCCTTCCACTGGTTGTAAACCTCGGTGGACACACAATGCGACAACTTGTGAACTCTTGTGAGTTTATGTGAGTTTCTGCAGGCAACATGAAGCAGCACGTCATTTTTGAAATTGGCATCGCTGCTGAGAACAATTAAGGCAAGAACGTCAGTTCTTTGCTTGCGCCAATCTTCTCCTTCATTCGTCAGGAACGCGGTGTGCAGGTTCTCCCGGTTAGCTTTTCCCCAAATCGGGCAATTTTCGATTTGGTAGGTGTTGAAGTTCAAATAATAGAAATGCCTTGCACATTGAACCGCCTGGAATAATTTGAAGCGTCGCAGCACGTTCTTGTTCCCCAGCTGAAGCATGTTGTCTAAGAACACCATGGAGGAATTGTGCCCTTGCTGCGCTGCGTGCGGGATGACAGCTGACCAAACGCCGTTGCCTCCTTTTAGCACGGCCTCAACACTTGCTGCATCTTGGGTGTTGCCATTCCCTCCATGCGCATGGACCAAAATTCGGTACTGCTCCTTCTCTGGGAAATGAGTCCTGAGGGTTGTGAACAACATGAACAAAACACACCTGAAAAGCAAGTCTTAAACGCAACTGGTAATCTTGAAAACACTGTGACATCAAACCCTGGGATCTAAAATGATGATGGGGAACTAGCACAAAATCAAGTTGGCCGACTTTGAACCACCTCTACCATATTCCAACCCAGTTCCGAAGCCACATCACCAGATGGCCGTAGTCCAAATAGTTGGCGCAGCCACGTCCCTCCTCCCAAAGTCAGGGGATAACATGTCATTTTCGAAATCATCCGTCCCCTGAACACATTCGTCATAAACCCAGAGGATATCTATATGTAAAAGATGAACTATGTCTATGCTTGAATTGATCAATTGTGGGGGGTTGGCTGATACATTCGATGGATTTCGGCGTTTGACACGTTTTGACTCTGAAGTTCCACTCGCAGCCGTCCTCAGTGAGGATGGCAACTACTCGGCGCCGAAAAACTGGGTTGTCCTTCCAGGTGGCGAAGGCATGTTCTGCTTGGGCTCGTTTCTCTTCACTCATAGAACCGTCGTTCTGAAGATCCAAGAACTCCATGAGATCCACCAAGTTCAAAGAAACCTCACCCGCACCAGGTCGGCTATTGATCTCTGTGTCGTCCCTCCATGGCTTGTCTGGAAGACCCATTTTTCTGAAAATGCCATCAAGCTCCTCAACGGCTTCAAGGACTGAAGTGACAAAGTTTGCATCTGCAAATCGTACACTTGATTTCATGGTGGTGTCCAAGAAGGCGTTGGGGATCTTGAAGTCTTTGATTGCAGCTATGCCAGCTTTCCTGTCTTCCCCACCCGGTGCAAACATGGCAATGGTTCCGGCCATGCTTTCATTTCTGCGCTGCATCTCTTCGAGGATCTGGGTCTCAGGAGTGTAAGAATCCTTGTAATATTGACCGGTGATGGCAATGTCTTTGAAACCCATGGCCCTGACGATCTGCAAAGACAAGAATTTCATGTAGCCGGTGTGACCAAACGGTGTGTAGGTCGCAGGCTCCCGCACCGTCTGATCCATGATGACTGGCTGCATGCCCTGAACTCTTGCGTCTTTTGGCGTTTTAGGCGTCAAATCCTCTGGTGAGTACATGCTGGCAGGCGCTTTCTTCATGCGGAGGAGGAAATCCTGGTAAGAACAGAACATTCAAAACATGATGAAAAATTCTGGGGTCGTATAATCATCCTATATTGCGAGGATCCTGGCATATTGTCACAAGATACAGTGTTTCTGCATGTTTCCATCAATGTGTCGTTGCCGACCAGCTTCACCCTGCAGACCTCACAGAGTTTGGAAACTCTTGCGTACTACTACGTGATGAATAAAGGTCCGGACAACCCCACATGTCTAACTTTTCCGGCAGTTGCGACCGATACCCTTTGAGCTTGATCTCCCGAAAAAGAAGTTGAAACTATTGAACATCATCAATTTGGCTACACATGTCCAGGTTTGCACTCCTCGTTTGAAAATGTACTGCTATCGGGAAGGTGCGAAAGGCCTACAGGTATTTTTGGAAAGCGGTGGTCAGGGCGATCAAACAAAATGCATGTTACCGACGGGGGCGGGGAAGTAAGTCAAGAGTGGACAGACATGAAGTCACGACGGCATACAGCCCGCAGCAAAACGGAGTCTGCGAAAGGGCTGGATCCACGTCGCAGACTGCTTTCCAAAAAGGGCTGTTGGAGGTTGACCCCCCAAGGAAGGCAGGAGATTGATGAGCCTTTTGATCAGATCAATCAATCATGCTAGGAATAGTTTGGTGAGAAAAGAAGGGCATTCCCCTATCAACACGTCTTGTCCGAAGACATGTTGAATCTCTGGTTCTATGCTGATGTTGGAACAGGGCGAACGAGTGCAGGAGCTCATCGAATTCAGATAGCAGGCGAGTTTCTTGGAAGTGAAGAGCGAAGATAAGGTTCGCAGAGCTATCAGTCAGCGCACTCGTCCTCAGACACCGAGGACCCTTTTCCCCAGGACAGGAGGTTTGGATTCGGAGGAAAGGAAAAGTACCGGCAAGATGCCATTGGCAAGGACCAGGACATGTGGTTGGGACGCATTCCGACAAGGCTTGGGCTGGAGCTAAGATCCATATGTTGTCCTGAACAAGTCAAACATCAAAGTCAGGAAGTTCTGTTCAAGATTGACAAGATGGATTCCAGAAAATCTAAGAAGGCATCGAAGTGAAAACGTGCGACTGCAGCGCCAACATTATCTCCTTAAGAGTTTGCCACAGCAGTTCAAATCATTAGCTCCCAAGGATAGAACATGAAAATTGCTGACATTGAGGCACCATTCCTGAGGAAGACGGCGTGCAACGTGTACCAGGTGATGGCATGCCCCAGGTCTGTGATGCTGCCATCGAGTTGGTGAAACCAGTTGTGGCCGAACGGATGCCACATGGCTGTGGTGGCAGTCACTGACTAAGACCTTGGGGGAACTTGCCACTGTGCGATCGAAATTAGATGTGTGTGTGTGTGTATGTGTATGTGTATGTGTCTGCGTGTGTGTGTTTCACTGTCTTCCAGGGGACTTGCAGCTTCAGGGGATTCTCGCTTTTCATGTGGATGACCTGTTGATTGGTGGTGGTGATGATTTTTCTCAAATCATTTTTTGACAAGCTTCGTAGTCGCTACTCTTTTCAACATGTTATAAGGACAAATGAGGGAAGTTTCCAGTAACTTATTTAGTTCAATTCAAAAATGGTCGTCTTGTGATTCAACAAAAGGAATATGTGGAGGCCGTGACTTGTATCCCGATTTCCAAAGAGAAACAGCCGGAAAAGGATTCACTGACAGAACATGAGCCGGGACAAATGTGGGCGGTACTGGGAGAGATTGACTGGCTGATCTCTGGGAGACCAGACTTGGCAGCATCATGTCCGCTGCTACAACAGCGAGTTTCTACATCCGCTGTGGATGATTTGCTCAATGTTAACGAGATTGTTTCTCAGGCTCGTGATCATGCGCATGTTGAACTGAGATGTTTTTCGATTCCTGCTTCGCTTCCTGCTGCTTCTGTTGAAATTAGAGTTTGGTGTGATATCAGCATGGTGTGACGTATCATGATGATGTGATGCCTCGTTTGCTAATACTGAATTGCATGAAAAGCCAGGGTGGTTACATGGTTTGCCCAGTAGATGGTCGGCTCAAGGAAAATCAGCGGTCACGAGTTTCGCCATGGAGAGGGCGCAGCTTCACACAGGATCGTCAGGTGGCGTTTAATTTAGGCGCTGAGTTCCTGATATCTCCTGACAATGTCAAGAGGAATTGCCCAGTATCTAGAGAATTTATTAGGGGATCTGTGAAATCTACATGTTCATCGGATTCTCTAGTGGGACGTCATGTGGACCTTTGGGCACGAGCCCCTTGTATAGTCAAGCATAGTTAAGCGAGCAATTGATGATAAGGCCTGATATAGTGCGATGGATCGACCACCTGTGTGTCATTTGCACACATGGGAAACAAAAACTAGCACAACAAAAATACCACACGCCAGAACACAAGCACACAAAGACACAAGCAAAGCAAAAACACCAGTTTGCCAGAGCAGGAGGTATGCCACACAAAACTCACCCCTCGTCGCCAAAGGGCCACGCATGCCAAACAGAACGCCCTGAGATTCAGATGGGTGAGATTCGCAAATATGAAAAACCCAAAAAACCCAAACACACACACACACACACACACTCTCCAAACACAAATCTTTCGTGAATCCATGCTGTGGCCGAGCATCTTCTGTGAAGCCTGTAATTTCGTGCCACAAGTTGTTGTCAGGAGAGCATAGAAACTTTTTGATCTCTTCGGGGTGCATGAGGCCGAAGACGCTCTGTTTGAGGATGGAAGGCGCGTCCCTTTCTTTGGCTTTGTCACACCATGTTCGAAGCTCATCATCTGCTGTGCCATCATCCTCCTGTCGGTCGGTGGACAAACTTCGACCAAATTTTGAACAAATTTCCGAATGGCTCCTCGGGGTTCTGCAAAGATTTGAAGAGCCGGTCACAAACCTCTTTGATTTGAAGCCCGACGGGAAGGCGTTCATCTTGATGCTTAGCCCTCCGCACCTCATCGAAAGTGTTCAGACATTGAATTACCATGGCAATCAGTTTGTCCGCAAGACTCAAATTATGAGGCGCTTCTCATTCCGGCCTTCGTGGCAGGCCTAAATGCAAACATCTCAAACATCTGAAAAATTGCACTCCAAATCTGAAGCATGGAAACTACTTGTGAATTTATCACATGAATGCCGCTTCACGCATTGAACCACATAAGCAACTGACGACACAGGAGAATTTGAGGCCTGGTCAAAACAAATTCAAACAATTCAAACATCACGTGAGGCTCAAGTAGTGAGGTGGTTTCTGTCCCACGTGCATCCTTTGACTTGGTTCTTGGCTGCTTCTTTCAGCACCTCAAATGGACCAAATGAGGCCCAAAGACCATGCCCTGTCAATTTTTCTAGATCAAGTTGAGCATGCCGAAACAGCAGCAAAAACTGTGAATCTTGTGCGTGGCACGAGCAAAGCTTCGCGAGCTTCAAAAAGCACCTGACATTCAAAGATTTCAAAGCAAACTATGTCCTTTCCCCTTCTTTGCGTGGCACCCAGAAGCAAAAGACATGTTGTTAAAGCATGGAGACCCTGCCTCCCGATCGACATTATGCGATTTTGCTTTGTCAATGGCATCCTGCAATTCCGCCATGCTCCCACCACTCATTGCTGTACGAAGGGCATTCTCGGCCTGCCACACACTGTCGCACACTTTCAACATCAGGAACCGCGCAGTTCCGAGTTCACATTCCACGCGAAATATTCAAGAACTTGCAGATATTCGTCATAGGGCTACAGCAGACTTCTGGCCACCAAATTGGAGGTGCATGGAAATGGGATGCTTTGATGACCAAGCCCCGAAACATGATCACATTTGAAGGCGTCCAATGCAACAATTGTGCGAATTTTGCATTGCAAGAAAGATTTGTGGGTTGGAAAAATATTGTCATGATGTGTCATGCCTGTAAAAAATCCTTACACTCTTCAACTCGACCGCGGCAAAATTGAAAGTGAACTCAATGATTGAAAAAAGGAGAAAAAAAAAGTTCTGCCCGAGGCAGCTTGTTCAACTTTGACGGAAGAGAAACCATATAGAAAGAGCATCGGACAGTTGATTCTGAACATGTTGTACTAAAGAATTGCCATACCGAAAAAGTCTTGATCAGTTTCATCCAAATGTGCTTAAACTATTTACCGGTTGTGAGTCGTGAATTCGGTGAGCCGCTCAAATTGCCAGACTCAAATTATGAGGCGCTTCTCATTCCGGCCTTCCTGGCAGGCCTGAACGCAAACATCTCAAACATCTGAAAAAATTGCACTCCAAATCTGAAGCATGGAAACTACTTGTGAATTTATCACATGAATGCCGCTTCACGCATTGAACCACATAAGCAACTGACGACACAGGAGAATTTGAGGCCTGGTCAAAACAAATTCAAACAATTCAAACATCACGTGAGGCTCAAGGAGTGAGGTGGTGTCTGTCCCACGTGCATCCTTTGACTTGGTTCTTGGCTGCTTCTTTCAGCACCTCAAATGGACCAAATGAGGCCCAAAGACCATGCCCTGTCAATTTTTCTAGATCAAGTTGAGCATGCCGAAACAGCAGCAAAAACTGTGAATCTTGTGCGTGGCACGAGCAAAGCTTCGCGAGCTTCAAAAAGCACCTGACATTCAAAGATTTCAAAGCAAACTATGTCCTTTCCCCTTCTTTGCGTGGCACCCAGAAGCAAAAGACATGTTGCTAAAGCATGGAGACCCTGCCTCCCGATCGACATTATGCGATTTTGCTTTGTCAATGGCATCCTGCAATTCCGCCATGCTCCCACCACTCATTGCTGCACGAAGGGCATTCTCGGCCTGCCACACACTGTCGCACACTTTCAACATCAGGAATGGCGGGGTCATGGAATGTTACAGTATGCTTTGGTGATGACCTATTTTCCAAGAACGATTACTCATTGTTTCAGGTGAATAAATAGAAGCACTGCTAGGATACTACTTAACTTGTCATCTGTCTGTGATGAAATTTGCTGTTAATAGTATGGTCCAAGTTACTATTTTCATTCTATCTATCATAGCAAAGTGGGCCTATTGACCAATGGATGACGATTCCCTGTTGGTGCTTGACAATCAATAAATTACCATTGCTCGTATTTCAAAATCATCAAGGTTCATTAAGCACATACCATATACTTCAAGGAGTCCTGCCTACCAGCACAAACGTGTTGACAATCCCTAGGTAGAAACCCTTCCGACTCATTGACCTTCAACCCAAGCACCCCGTCGCTAACCCTGGCCACAACCCTAACCATCCTTTCAGTCTCCAGTGAAGAGCCTTGCCTTCGCAGAAGCCTCAGGTTGGAGCATGCCATGGCAAGTGCAAGCTAAGCTGGTAAGATCAAGTGCACACACCAAATGGATGAGAGTGGGATTGAGAATTCAAAACAGAAAAAAGTTGTTTTTTTTGTTTCGGCTTTTCACTTTTTGACTGTTCGTTTTTGCGTCTAACTTTTCGGATTGCTGGTCAACTATTCGACTTTTGGATCTTTGGGTCAACTCTTGGACTTTTCAATTTTTTGTTCACTTTTCGACTTTTCGAAGTTTTGGCCAACTTTTCAACTTTTCGAAATTCTGGGTAACTTTTTGACTGTTCGAATTCTGACTATAACTCTTTGGCTTTACGAATTGCTAATTTTTTCGACGTTGTCCAAAGATTGAATTCATTCTCTCTTTTACGGTTTGCCCCCCTTTGGGCCTGTGCACCTTTCAGGGTGTATCCAATCCCTCCCTCCTTTGGGACACTGACATTTCCCAGCCCGGTTCCAAGAGAAAGGGAATTATTTTTGTCGAATATTTTAGCATAATCAAAGAACCCACTGCGGTAAAAGGGCACGTATGGGCAACCATTGATTGTTGAGCGCATACGTGCGGTAGGCAAGAACACTACTGGGTCATTGCAACCACACCTGCAGATAGCATACTTAGCTGCACGTGGCTCTGCATAACTCTTTCATCATTGTTTGCTACAAACTTGCTGCTGATGCTATCCTCAGAGCAAAGCGCTCCCCCAGTGGGTGAGGTGTGCCGAAATGATCCTAGATGATGATGGCTGGGATGGTTGGGGGAGTACCCAGGTGGAAACACCCAATTTTGGCAAACATTTTCGCAGGTAAAACTCTAGTCCACACTTTTCGCCGCTTTTCGTCTTTTTGACTTTTAGGATTTTGGTCTTTTGCCTTTTTACTTGTGATTTTCGTTTGGGCAATTTTCGGTTTCGAGCTGTCCACTGAGTTTTTGACTGACATGGCAAGCTGGGCAAGTGCATATGAGACAACTTCTCAAACAAGTGTGATTCAATGCGATCCTCTGACTTTGACCATCTTGGAAGTTGACAGTTGACTGAAGAGACAGGTTCGGAATCCACATCATTCGGGTTCGGAAGTGCTCCTCTAGCCCTGGAAAATTCAAGGCCATCAAACTCGGAGCATCCAAATCTGAACCCATGACAACAGAATGCAATTTAATTGAAAAACAACATGCGTGCAACAGGTTGGCAATTGAAACGTGCAACTCTTGGCAAACGTTATTAGGAGACTCCACTGGATCAGCACCTTTGCACTTTTGGAGTGACCATTCTTGCAAACCAAAGTCCTACAAGAAAAGAACACCTTATCCAATCTTTTGATTCTTCTTGCAGGACTCTCTCAAAGAAGACTCCCACCATGTGCTCTTGGAGTGGTGCTCTTGCGGATCCACTCGAAGGGCACAATGCTTTCGCATGACACAAAACAGGCTTGGTCTGACACTTTCCAGAAACAGATTTGTAGACCATTATATAATGGATGGCACCCTGCACAACACGATTGGATTGACTGGACTCTGTGGCTGAAGACTCCAACAAGACCTTCACGTCAAACATAATTTCTTCGCTTTGTACTCAGGACCAAACACTGATACATGCAACAAATATCATGGAAATGCCACTGTCCACTTGACAAGAAGGAAAACTGCGGCACCAATGTGTGTAAAAGCTAGGACTTTAAAGCAATGAATGACATATCGCCCTGTCTCTAACTCAGCTTCCAACTTGGTAGCCTGCATTGGGCTCTGCAGCCTGCCCCAATGTTGCAGCATGTGAGGAATGTCACTTGGGCATGTTTCGCAAGAGAAAAAAAGTATGATCTTTATCCAGCTCTTCCAAGCGCATGCAAAGAAGACGCGAAAGATCCACAGAAAGCTGTTGGCTGCAGGCTTGAAAACCCATCAATGCTGCTTCAGCAATTATTTGCTGCAATGCGTACGCGCTGGTTGCAGTACAGGGACAAACACACCAAAGGCATCTCTGCCAGCACGTCTCTCTACAAATACGATCTGTTTGATGACTTTTGTGAAACGATCTGCATTCAGTAAAGAGATTGATTGCATCTCCACATGATCCGCCAAGGAGTGCGGCACGAGAACTCCACAAACAACTAGCCCAGCCCCGGTGCCTTCCCACTTTGAATACGTTCAAAACGCGTCATGCACATTTCAAAGCAACAAGGTGCACGAAACTCGGCACATAAAACATGACACCTTCCAATGATAGAGCGTGGTGTCTGGGTAGGCTGCTTGTGCTGCTTGGGTTGTGCAAGCGCGAGAAAGTGGGGAAGAAACACCACTCAGAGGCTTCGCTGCGTGCGCAGCTTCACCCGAAGCAAATGTGACACTAATGAGATTCTTCTGCTGGTTTCAGTGCGTAATGCCAGGGCTGGAACACTTCAGTAGCACATCACTTGTGCACAGTAGGGTGAAGCCCCAGTCTACTACTGAGAGAATTTCGGATACCGCGGGACCCTTCCCCCCATTGGCTTTGCACTCATGGGGAAAAAGAAAAGACTAATCCAACTACAAGTCAAAGAGGTAAAAAAATCGTTTCCCATGCAAACGGACCCGTGGGAAGCTGAAGCCCATTCACTCAGGAAGTGAAGGCAATTTTTTTCAGGAATGCATGTGTTACTCTATCCACGGCACTGTCGACGACGAAACCCATTGCTGGTGACGTATTTCCCCGGGGTCGTGCTTGCAATTACAAACATGGCCGGCCAAACACGAGACCTTCCAATAATGGAGCAGTGGCTCTGGGGGGGGCTGCAGGTGCTCTTCACTGGGGTTCTTGAAAGTTTCCCAGATGTGCAACACGCGCAAGTTTGCAAAGGGAAGTACAAGTTTGGGGGGAGTATGTCTCACTCTGCTCTGTGAAGTTGTGAAGTGTCTTGTGCCGAAAGTTGCTCTCGAACAACACTAGTACAAGTAAGTGACAATACCTACTTTTTGCTCAAAGTCTTGTGACACTCTTCCAGCTCATTGACCTTCAAGCATCTCTTCCAAACTGATCCAACCGCGCATAGTTTTAGCTTCCGAACTTCAAATTGTAGGAAGAATGCTAAACTGAGCCTGTTCCAAACAGAACTTACTTGATCCCACCACAGCTCAATGCAGGCCTCAGTGGCCGGAGCAGCCGGAGCAGCCGCAGCAGCCTCAGTTTCCAATGCTTATGCGGCAACTTTGTTCACTGGCAAACCATCTTTGGCAAGGCACCCTTGCAACTTCTATTCTATGCGAAACTAACTCATCCATCATCCAATTTGGACACCCTTGCACATTCACAGAAATATCAAAAATCGACAACGTTCCATTTCTTCGGTTCTGCCGCTCCTGCAGCAAGCAACTGGAGGAAAAATCCCAAAATCATGAATGTTCAGCATCTTCCTTTCCGTCCAGCACTCAATTCTCGGGGGTTTGGCGAATGGGCATTTGGGACTGGCATTGGATTGCCCCACATAGATGTTTCGCATGTTTTGAAGCTGAGTATATTGCCCAATAACGGCTATCACTTTTGAAGTTCTTGCCAACGGCTAAACTTTTGCATAGCATGAGGTTGCAGGGATAGGGATGGAAAGGACTTCGTTGCAAATGACATTCAGAGTGAAGTGTGCCTCTGCGAATTGATTGCTGGATTACAACCACACAACCTACAACATGCATCCAAAAAGAACAGAAACGCAATAATTGAATCGCACACCATCAGAATCAAAATCTGAATCAGTACGCGATGGTAGTCAAATACACAATCCAATCAAACCTGCATGGTGCACGAAAGGGGATCGACATTTATCGACACGACATGACACGATCACCAATCGAATCAAGACCCCTTCGAAACCATGCAAACAGCATGGGCACACACATCTGTTATACGAGTTCACTCCACTTGATGAAACTCAACCCTCTGTATAGGCAACTCGCAAATACGACTGTATCCTTTGCTTCTAGCAAACATCACGAGTCGCAAGGAAGATGGCTAGCGGCTAGCCAACGTCAGCCTTGTATCCCAACTGGGCCTCCAACTTGGTAGCGCTCTGCAGCCTGCCCCAACTTTGCAACTTCCGAGGAATTTTCTCAGTTACGCATGTTTCACAAGATCGACTAAGCAGAAAAAAAAAATCTCGTCATTCACCCTGTCCGATTGCAGGCCAAGAAAAATTGAACAAATTCTGCCCCCAGCATGCCTTTGACTCTAATTTTGAAAGCCTTCAACTCTGCTTGGAAAGAAAACGCCATGCTGGAATGCGCACGGGCCAATCACGGGCCAGACCCTAAACCACCTCTGCACGCATGTTTCCCTA
>VSDK01010055.1:71746-87625 GCA_009767595.1 Symbiodinium kawagutii
CCCTACACATACCATCTGTTTGACGACTTTTCGGGAAACCATCCGCAACCGGTGAAGGGCTGCAATTGATCCGCCAAGGAATGTGCTTGCGCAGGAACTGCGCGGACGGCAAGCCTATCGTATTCAAACCAGCAAATTAAAATAAATTTGGCGCACAAACCATGAGACTTTCGACCGATGGAGCGATGTGTCGGGGTGGGCTGCCTGTAACGCTTGGGTTGCGCAAGCAAACGAAAACAAGGTAGAAACACCATAGAACACCCCTCAGAGACTTTCCAGCGTGCGAATCTTCGCTGGCGAACGTGACACCATTGAGATTCTTGTGTTGGTTTCGGTGTGGACTGCCTAGATTGCCACGGTCAACTGGCATGTCACTCGTGCACGGTAGGGTGAAGCCCCAGTCTACTACTGAGAGAATCTCGTAGAAAAATTGTGGAGGTTGTCCATTCACAAGCTGTTCCTGAACAATTTAAGTCTATGGCGTGATGACAAGGCCCAAGACTCGCAAAACTGTCTTGTATACATTTTAATACCAGTATTGCATAACAACTAGTTCATCGATTGCAATCGAGTTGACATCGTTCCAGCTCATCAAACTGGAAAAGGATACACTCCTAAACTAAACAAATCAGACTCTACCTATGTTCAGCCTCGTGCTCTGAGAAAAGTGATGACGTGTGATGACAAGTGCCAAAGCCGAGCCCTGCTCAAAACCCCACTTACTTTGCTTCATTCAATGCACTGCCCCGCCTTGGCAGCAGTCTCGACAGCCTCAGTAGCCTCAGCTTGCATGGTTTAGATAGCAACTTCAATCCCGCACCAGCAGCTGCAGTGATTGCGTTTTGTCAAAGAACCCTTCCGCCCACTCATTCGCCCACCTTAGCGCTGGCCCGCCTCACAACTGAAACAAACAACTTATACCTGAACCTACGACAAAAAGGGCAAAGTTTTACGTATAGCAACAGCTGCGCTGCATCTACGGCCGAGGCACAGCCTTCAACAAGGCCACAATTACGCTGTGCCCTTTCTCTTCAGCCCTATCCAGAGCCGTCTTGCCTCAGCTGGCACCGCACACGCCAACTACGCAGGAGGTTGATTTGACTAAGGGCTCAAAAACATGGCATCACAGGTGGCATCAAATCAAATCACACCCCCATCTTGAATCCCAAAAATTATCCCGGCAAAGCATCTCAAACATTGGGGCGGGAGACCCGCGATAAGGACAGCACGCAAGCGCAATCTCTTGGAAACATCATTGTAGGAGATCTTTAAACAGGACCTTCTTGCAAGGACGCTATTGAAGTTCTCTCAGCCATAGCCCTGCCCAAGGTCTCTAGAAAATATTTTGGCAATAACATTTTGGATCATGACCCCTTGCAGGCGCATGCAAGATCACAATGCGTCCTTTTTTTTTTCGCGGCAAGCGGAGCGTTTCGTGATCTTGAGCGTTCCACAGATGAGCTCAGAACGGTCGTTTCGTGAAACCGTCGTCATGCTTACACCTGCTATATCGACGTTATATTTTTCGTGACAGGCACCGGACTTCCTATGCTTCCGGATCACTGTAAAGAAATCGCAAAGCCTGGTGGCACAGAGGTACCAAATGGCCACGTTAAAATGCACGTTGATCGAAAAATTGACGCGGCACACAGACGAGAATGCAGCTCTGGAAGAGAGCTCTCCTGGTTGGCGTTTCGTGAAGTCTCTGTCGAAACCGGACGATGGAGGCACATTTTTGACATGAGGATCAGCAAATCAGGCGCCAGCGCTGGAGAACATCTGGATCTACACAGGGTCCCTTTCTATTACCGTAAGAGCCCCTTCAGCGCACCCACTGTTGGAGGAAAAACTATACAAACTGATTGATGCCCAGAAGCAAGCAATTATTTATTGTTGTAGAGCAAAATATGCAGAATGAATTACGAAACAAAAAAACACATTGGGAACTCAACCGCAAGAAAACGCGAAGACCTGCTCTCCATTCCGTACCAGCGTGGGCGTGAAGGGCCTTGAGCGATCACGTGCTCCTCGAGCATGATTCAGATTTCTGCACATATGCGCCAATATTCTCAAGAATGACCCACTCCCAATGTGTTCGCAATTCTCCAAAATAGAATACAATTTCACATGTTGAAAAGAAGATTCTATACCAGCAACCCAGCTCAGGGTTGTAAATCTTGGAGGAAACCTTTCAAAAAAACCAAAGTTCAAATTATCGAGATGACGCCGCGGAGAACCGCGACTCAGAAAGCCTCTCAAAAACCAAAGTTTATATTTCAGCGCAGAGATGAGGAAAGTCAGCGCGATCTCGAATGACACTGGGGTAATTAATGGGGAAAAATTAATGGGGAAAGCTCCTTCCAGTCCGTTCCCTTCACTTCAAATGACTCAGGCTTTCAACTGAAGCACCAACAAGTTCCCTGCACTCTCCGTATGAAGCCTTCGCAGGTTTCACCCCTTGCACCGCAGCCTAAAACCCACTGAGGCCGCGGCCATACTTGTTTGTAGCATCGATGGCAGCGCGGGCCTCCAGGAGGAGCTGGGCGCAGTCCTTGTGGCCTTGCGAAGCTGCAAAACACAGCGCTCTGTTGCCTCAGCCGCTGCAGCGTAGCCGTTTTTCTTGGGGCCGGGGTTCATTCTTCGCATCACCTTCCCAAGCGCTGATGCTGGAAGGCTTTCATTTCATTGTTGTATGTCAATTTGATTTTATGAATTGGTTCGGCGGGGAATGACCCCCTTTGCAAAACGGAAAGGGGGGCTACCTACGAGCAATTTTTCAACCGATGCTCCACTGCTGGCACTGATCCAGCTTCGCAAGTTTAGGGATGTCACCAGGGTTTTACAATACAACGGGTGGGGAAATCATCGGTGAAACAAGCCTCCCAAAGCAAGAACATGTTGATCCAAGACTATGTCGGTGTTGGTGTGTTGGTGCGTTGATCTAGAATAACGGTTTCAATCTTCTTTCGTAAGCATCACCAACACACACATACTCATATGGTCAAAACCGGCATTGGTGGCTACTGAGCGGTCAAAACACATGATGTGTGATTCATAGTTGGTGTCAAGTTTTGCCAATGGTTGGCTGAGGGCTCAATTGGCTAGCTGCTGGCTAGACCGTGTTCTTGTCGGTGAACCTTGACCAACATCTAGGTCTGCGCTATGACAACACTTTTCCAATGAAAAACTAGGTGCTCAAGAGTCAAGAGCATTGAGAAACCAGACATCACAGCTGCGCAACTCACGTGTTTTTTTCCGACCGCTTGGGAGGCGTATTTCGCAGACACAGTACCAACAAATATAGCGATGTTTGTATTCGTTGCAATGTTTGCCTACCTTGTAGGATGGGTTGCAAAACACCAGAGGCTTGAACGGGCATCGTCCAAAAAAATGATGAAGCTGTTCAAAGCGTTTGGTGTTTTCAAAAAAAGACTCCAAAGAAAGAAACGGGTTCGGCTGCTGGCCCGTGGCTGGTGAGTAGTTTGCTAGAGGCTGGTCGGCAAGGTGCACCCGTTCGCGTGCCAAAACGGCATTGCGGCTGCGCGCTCGCTGTCCTACGGTATCGTTGTCACCTGTGTGATGATCCTGGTCACAGAAAGGGAAAAGCATGATCCAAGATGGCAATATGTACAAATGAGGCGGCGATGAATTAAGATTAGGAAGTAAGAGAACCCGGCAAACTGGACCGAGCAAAAAAAAAGACAGTCAGCATTAAAGAAATCAAAAAATGAACCAATCAAAAGTTGGACATTTTTTCAGGAACCGGGGGGCTATGAGCGGCTGGAAGCGCCTGGGACTACGAGACTTGGATGGCCTCATCGAAGGGTGTAACTAGCCCCTGCATCCTGTAGAATGATGTGTTTTTCTTCAGCTTTGGGTTCCCATCAACACCAGAGTTCGATGGACATATCAAAACATGAAGTCAGCGAGAAACACACTAGAGTCACTAGATGCACATGACAGTTCAAGGCGTTCAAGGCGTTCAATAAAACATCTTGCAACCCACACACTTCAAAATCGAACCATATGATTAAACTTTGCAAATTGGAGGGCCTGCAGCTTTCAACAGAAAACCTCATCCATGGAATTTGGAAGCACTCCAGTACGTCCTGAACATGTTACGCTTCGGGCCCGTGAACGTCCCACACAAAATCAACCCAATCATGCACTCTTCGCTGTTCCAAACATGGTGAGATACCAGCACCCTCGTTCTCCGATCTTCGATGCAAATGTCACAGGATACTTCTCATTGTTCAATCAAATTTAGGAGACTTGTTTGAAGTGTCAGGATTTACACGCAACATGATGAAACCAGGTGACATGCACAAGAGCTAGCCATTTATGGAATGGAATATTTTGTGTATATTCAAGAGTTTATACGTATTATATTTACAAAAGCGATCGCGCATTCGGGTCTAACGATCGCTCTCAGGAAAAAAAACATTCTACTAAGGTCAAGACATGAGAGATCCTAGATGAGACACCAGATGAAGAACAGGAATGAATTCCGCTGACAATGGCATATCAGATCGCCATATCTGTTGAGGGGGCTTTCAGTCAAAATTTGATTGCAGAGATGAATCAAATTCGCGGATAAAGAGAGACAATGCAAGCCCAGGCAATCTCCAATCTCTGCGCGACACGGGAAGCATGGGGCAAAATTTCCAGTCCCTTCCCCTTGACTTCAATCGGCTGAAGCTTTCCATTGAAGCTTTCCTCCGGCGAGAAGCCCATGAGGCCGCACTAGCAGCACCCACCAAAAAGCCACTGAGGCCCCGGCCACACTTGTTCACCGCCTGGACCCCCGCGCCGGCTTCCAACAGCAGGCGGGCGCAGGCCTCGTGACCATCTTGAGCCGCCAACATGAGCGCGGTGGCGCCTCAGCCGCGGGAGGGGCGGAGTGAGTTCTCAGCGTTGATGCAGGAAGGTTCCCATTGCATTAATCGTATGAGGGGCTTTGGCGCAAGATGACACCTATCCGCTACCATCTGGGCCACCTTCAAGCAACGCTCTTTCAACCAACGCTGCGCTGTCAACACCCTTCGGCTCAGGAATGCTGCCGGAAGGGGAAAACTGGGAAAGTTTGATGTGGATCTCAGATTACTTCACCCGAACCACCTGGAGTATGTAGCGAAATGAGCGTGGAAGAAGGCGCCTCAAAACGAGATCATTGGGCGTTGGCTAGGGGTGAACTAGAGGGGCCTTGACCAGTCATCGTGGTTAATAGGTGGATCTGGCTGGGGTCTGGCAAATGAAGCCAAATGCGCAAATAATTCGGATATTCATATCTGCCTGCTTTTCTTACAAGTTTCTTTCGCTCGAAAGTACCGAACGAAATCATCCAAGCTAGCAATCTCTTTTTTGGCGGCAAAACAAATGAACGTACACGAGAACATTGCGCGAACCAAATCAAGACCCAAGTAAAGAATGAGCCCCGTCATTTCCGGAAGCCTTCAGGATTTGGCCCTAAAACAGGGGGCACCATGAACAATTTGGAGGGCATGGGACCTGTGAGACTTGGATGGCCTCATCGTGGTAAGGGCGGTGACCACCACATCTTCTATAGAATGACGTTTGATGATTGAACTGCGCAACCGTTTGTCTTCAGCTTAGCACCGGAGTTCGGGAGACTAACATCAAAACTGAGAGAAACATATGTCACGCAAAGACAAAACATCGAACACGACATCTTACAAACAACACATGACGATACACTGAAACACAACACCTTACAGGCCCACAACCGAAGATCCAGCCACATGAACATTCTACAATATTGGGAGCCTCCAGCTTTCAAGAAAGGACCTACGAAAACCTCATCCATATAAATTTCTCACGCACTGCGTTCTGTACATGCTTCACTTCGGGTCTTTTAACCTTAACACAAAATCATGGTTCAATCATGCCCCAAGGTCAACCCAATTCTGCGCCGTTCGCATCTAAGCATCACCAGAAACTGGTGACTGTAGCATACAATTTTACCCGGCATGGCCAATCGTCTGGGAAATATGGTTCTATACAAGCACCCCTCTCTCATTTTCCATGCAAATGTCACAGGAGACTTCTTGTTTCTCTACTAAAGTTTGGAATGGACCAAGAGATTTGTTGGACATCAATGAAATCCCGAGATTCACACACAACATGATAAAATCGGGCGACATACACCAGAGCTTGCCATCTTGAAGTGGAAGAAATCGAAAAAAAATCATCCCAGATGGTTGTAAATCAGGAAGCCTCTCAAGTTGAAACCAATTTCTGGAGGAGAGATGAAGCAAGTTGGCGCAATCATGGAGGAGAGATGGGGCAGGCCAATGCGAATCTATGTGCGACACGCGAAGCCCCAAACCAAGAACATGCTGATCTAAGATTTTGTTGGTTTTAATGTGTGTATCTGCCAAAGTGTGTTTAATGTTCTTGTGTAAGCATCGCAAAAAGGCCACAACGAAAGTTAAAAACTGGTATTGGTGGATACTATTGGATACCAATGTTTCATTGATAGTTGCTTCATGGAGTGGTCGAATTTGCGCTTGGCCGGTATTTGGGCGATGGTACGTTTGCTTCGTGGTTGGTGGGCGGTTGGACAAGTGTTCCGTTCGGTCAAGGGTTTCACGGTTGGCTGCAGATACTGGCTGGGTCTGAGCGACGCAAAGGCGTTTCCATGCCTTTCCATTGAAAACTAGGCGCTCAAAATCATTGAGAAACCAGGGATTACCGCGCGCAACCAACACGGCTTTCTTTCCAACAGCCTGGTCGGCTAATTTCATAGACAAACCGGCCAAAATGGAACTTGCGCAGTCACTTTGCTTGCCTTTGCTTCTTGCAGGCTGCTTTCGCATTTGAAAATGACCACAACCAAAACCAAACTTCAAGAGATAGACGAGAGATGAGGCAAGTCAAAGAGATCTCGGATCTATGGGCGACGCAAATGACACAGGAATCATGGGGAAAGCTCCTTCCAGTCCCTTGCCATTGACTTCAAACAGCTGAAGCAAAAGATTCCTGCAGTCTCCAGTGAGAGGCCCATGAGGCACCGTCCCAAAACCAGCTCAGGCCGCGGCCGCTGTCTGTTGCAGCGTTGACATCTGCTCTGGCCTCCAACAGGACACGGGCGCAGGCATCGTGGCCCTCTTGAGCCGCCACAAAGAGCGCTGTTTCGCCTCGGCCGCGCGAGCTGCTCTGTTCTGTCAAGGCGCGATGATGTGCTAAGGGTGAACTAAAGGGGCATCGACCAATCTGGCTGGTCCGGCAATAAAAATATAATGCGCATGCGTTACGCAAATTGTTTTGCTCCAAAGTACCCAACGCATCATCCAAAATAGCAATCTCTTCTTTGCGGCAAAAGACACGCAAATACAGAAAAACAAAAAACAAAAAACTGCGCTCTCTGGCAATAAGCCCATGAGGCGCAGTCCTGAAACGAAAAATGTGTGACACGGCAGTGATGGAGAAAGCTCCTTCCAGCCCCTTGCCCTTCACTTCAAACAGCTGAAGCTTTTCACTGAAAAACTCTCTGCGCTCCCTGGGAGAAGCCCATGACTCCGCATTCGCGGCAACGGTCCACAACGAGCTGAGGCCGCGGCCATCGTTGAGCGCAGCCTTGACATCGGCGCCAGCATCCAACAGGAGGCGGACACAAGCCTCGTGGCCGTTTTGAGTTGCCGCCATGAGCGCAGTGGCGCCTGAGCCGCGGGACTTCTTGGGGCGGAGCTGGTTCTTTGCGTCAATGTCATATTTTCGTGCAGGATGACCCCCATCCATGCGGGCTACTTTTCTTGCAAGTTTCTTTAGCTCAAAAGTACCGAACGAAATCATCCAAGATAGCAATCTCTTCTTGGTGGCAAAACAAATGAATGTACACGTGAACATTGTACGAACCACTGAACCACGTCATTATGACCCGAAAACAGGCGACACACGGCGACACCATGGACACTTTGGAGGGCATGGGACCTGTGAGACTTGGATGGCCTCATCATGGTAGGGGACGCGAATGTCCGATGATTGAACTACGCAACTGTTTGTTTTCGGCTTGGCATCGGAGTTCGGTGGACTAGCATCCGAAGATCGAGCCACATGAACAGTCTACAAATTGGGGTGCCTGCAGCTTTCAAGAAAAGACCCACGAAAAGCTCATCTGTAGAAAGTTGGGATGCTTCGCGCGCTGAACATTTTGCACTGCAGATCTGCTAAACCTTGCACGCAAAGTCATGATTCAATCAGTGACCCCAAGGTCAACCCAATTCTGCGCTTTTCGCATCTAAGCACCGCTGGAAGCCTGCGAAATTGTGTAGAATACAATTTCATGCAATTTGACATGGCATACCGACCCCTTTCCCATTTTCCATGCAAATGTGTGACACGGAAGTGATGGAGAAAGCTCCTTCCAGTCCCTTGCCCTTCGCTTCAAACAGCTGAAGCTTTTCACTGAAACAAAAACCCCTCTCACGAGAAGCCTATGACTCCGCATTCGCAGCACCGGTCCAAAACAAGCTGAGGCCACGGCCGTCGTTGTTCGCAGCCTTGACATTGGCGCGGGCCTCCAACAGGAGGCAGACGGAGGCCTCGTGGCCGACGAAAGCCGCCCGCATGAGCGCAGTCCAGCCTCGCCCGCAGAACTTCTTGGGGCGGAGTGGGTTCTCCGCGTCACCCTGGAAATTCAAGGGATCGATGTTGGAAGGTTTTTCCATTTCATCGATACTCCCATCCGCAAAATGGAAAGGGGCTACCATGTGGGCTATCTTCAAGCAACGCTCGTTAAAAGACCACAACTAGTGTTAAAACTGGCATTGGTGGATACTACTGTTTCATTAATACTTGCTTCATGGAGTAGTCGATTCCGTGCTTGGTCAGTAATTTGGTTCGTTGTTGATACTGGCTGGGTCTGAGCGATGAAAACTTTTCCATTGAAAACTAGGAACGTGTTTCCCTGCAGATCTGCTAAACCTTGCACGCAAAGTCCTGATTCAATCAGTGATCTTAAGGTCAACCCAATTCTGCGCTGTTCGCATCTAAGCACCACTGGAAGCCGGTGAAATTGCATAGAATACAATTTTATACAATTTGACATGGCAATTGGAAACTCCCTGCGCTCTTCCATGCGAAGCCCATGACGCAGCACCCGCAGCACCGGCCCAAACCCGCCGAGGCCGCGGCCATCGTTTCTTGCAGCCATGACGTCGGCACCGGCCCTCAACAGCAGGCGGGCGCAGGCCTCGCGGCGCTGTTCAGCCGCCAACATGAGCGCGGTGGCGCCTCAGCCGCGGGAGCTGTTTGGGGGCGGAGTGGGTTCTCAGCGTTGATGCAGGAAGGTTCCCATTGCATTAATCGTATGAGGGGCTGTGGCGCAGGATGACCCCTATCCACTACCATCTGGGCTACATTCAAGCAACGCTCGTTCAACCAATGCTGCACTGTCAACACCCTTCGGCTCAGGAACTGGGAAATTTTATGTGGATCTAAGATTATTTCACCCGAACCACCTGGAGTATGTAGCGAAATGAGCATGGAAGAAGGTGCCTCAAAACGAGATCATGTGGATTTAAAGTTATATTACGTTCTCTCTGAGATGATGTCTGTCTGCCTGTTTGGGTTTCATAATTTGTGCTTGACATCACCAAGACACAGATCACCACCATAGTGGTGAACACCGGCGCTGGTGGATACTCAGTGGTCAATACAAATGATGTTTGTTTCACAACCGGTTGACGGAATGATTCATGTCGTGTTTGGTCAGTGGTTGGGCGTTGGCGCGTTTGCCTCATGCTTTGCTGCTGGTTGGACCGTGCCCTGTTCTGTCCAGGGTTCGGCGGTGCGGTTGGCTAAGGGTGAACTAGAAGGGCTTTGACCAATCATCGAGGTTAATAGGTAGGTCTGGCTGGGGTCTGGCAAACGAAGTCAAATGCGCAAATAATTTTGTTATTCAATATTTGCCTACTTTTCTTGCAAGTTTCTTTCGCTCGAAAATACCGAACGAAATCATCTAAGATAGCAATCTCTTTTTGGCGGCAAAACAAATGAATGTACACGAGAACATCGCGCGAACCAAATCATACCAAATCAAGACCCAAGTAAACAATTAATAAATCAAATTTGTCATCGAGCCCCGTCATTCATCCGGAAGCCTTCAAAATCTGACCCTATAAAAACAGGGCGCCGCATGAACAGTTTGGGAGGCATGGGACCTGTGAGGCTTGGACGGCCTCATCGTGGTAAGGGCGACCACCACATCTTCTATAGAATGATGTTCGATGGTTGAACTGCGCAACTTTTGGGGTTCAGCTTAGCACCGGAATTCCAGAGACTCACATCAGATGAAAACTGAGAGAAACATACTACACGCAAAAACAAAATAAGCCGACGTAGATCCCCAACAGCGATTAGGGTAATACAATTTGTGGCCAGGATGTTTGGCTTCACGAACTCACTGGACGGCACGGCTGATTAGTTGTTTGATCACAAATTATTTTTTGTTGGTCACTTCATAGTTCTTCCAGGTTCAGTTCCCAGAAGCCCAAGTGCCCGTTGCACTCACAAGTTTTTTTCTACTTTCTTGGGACAATCGCATCTTGCCCTGTTCACTGGATGCACTCATGGGAATGAAATCATCCGAGATTTTCAAAGCAAGAACTCGTGATTTCTTAGTTCTTCCAGATCCTGGCCTGAACTAACCCGATGCCTGGAAAAACCCTTCGTGGAGAGCGCCCTTACCTGACCGGGAAGCACTCATTATACGACGTCGCGCTGATGAAACTACATCGGGCCTTATTGCATGATAGTTGCGGCTGTCTCTCTCGTGCGTTGCCCCATTCCTTCGCTACCCCATGGTCTCCGCATTCGGTATTGCATGAACCGATGGATTACTGTTCTTGCTTATCTTGATTTTTGGTTCATGCATTAGTTCTTCCTGTTGACTTGTTATTATTGAATTTTTGGCAGTATTTAGGCCTTACGCTGCGTCAATTGTTAGGCTCTTGATGTTGCTTCTCGAATCTTAAGATGGTAAGCGTTTTGTTGGATATTCTTCACTTTTGTGGGCGCACTGGGCATGAAAGTTTTTGCCCTCCATTTTCTTGAAAACTTTGGCGCTTAGTTTTGAACTTGCACACTTGCCACCCGACCAAATATAGTCGCAAAAGAAAGCGTAGATCCCCAGCCACTCCCTGGCTTCGTCTCTTCGCGCATGTCCTTCGTACATTTTTGGTTCTTGCTGAAGCAACAATTAATTTCAAGTCGTCCACAGCCGTGGGTTTAAATCCGATTTTCGCGCTGGCATGAAATGCGTTCAGGTTCTTGCGCCTAAAACAAATCAACGGTACAAGTTTAAACTGGTTCAGGTAATGTTTTTGTGGCCGGTAAACGGAAACCTAAATGTTTAGAACATTGGCTTCCCGGAATTGCCCAAGACTCTGGCTTGCCAAGTTCCCGGAAACTTCTATAACCCTGGGTTCCCGCCCCAAGTTCCCGCAACCATGATTCTCGGACCCCTGCGCTCCCGGAACCCTGGGTTCCTGGACCCCTCTGTCTCGTAACCCTGGCTTCACGGAATCCTGATTCCCGGAACCCTGGTTCCCAGAACCCTGGTTGCCGGACCCCCAGTTCCCGGAACCCTGGTTCCCGGAACCCTGGTTCCCGGAACGCAAGGTCCAGCAGTGCCCCGGATCACCCCGAAGGCTATGTGGGCTGAGACCCCAAAGCATTTTGCTGCTGGGGAAAAATCAAACACGACATCTTGCAAACAGCGCACGATGATACACTCAAACACAACATCTTACAGGCCCACAAGCGAAGAACCAGCCACATGAACATTCTACAAATTGGGGTGCCTACAGCTTTCAAGAAAAGACCTACAGGAAAACCTCATCCACAGAATTTCTCATGCACTGCGCTCTGAACATGTTTCACTTTGGGTCTTTTGACCTTTCACACAGAATCATGGCTCAATCATGCCCCAAGGTCAACCCCAATTCTGCGCTGTTCGCATCTAAGCACCACCGGAAACTGGTGACTGTAGCATACAATTTCACCTGGCATGGCCAATCGTCTTGAGAATATGGTTCTATACAAGCACCCGTCTCCCATTTTCCATAAACATGTCACAGGAGAAATCTTGCTTCTCCACCAAGTTTGGCATGGACCAAGAAATTTGTTGGATATCAACGCAACCTCGAGATTCACACAACATGATAGACTCGGGTGACATGCACCAGAATTTACCATCTCGGAATGGAAGAAATCAAAAGAAATCTTTCCAAATGGTTGTGAATCAGAAGCCTCCATAGCTGAAACTATAGAGAAGACATAAGCAAGTTGGCGCAATGATGGAGGAGAATTGAGGCAGGCCAATGCGAATCGATGTGCGACGCGCGAAGCCCCAAACCAAGAACATGCTGATCTAAGATTTTGTTGGTTTTAATGTGTGTATCTGCCAAAGTGTGTTTAATGTTCTTGTGTAAGCATCGCAAAAAGGCCACAACTAAAGTTAAAACTGGCATTGGCGGATACTATTGGATACCATTGTTTCAGTGATAGTTGCTTCATGGAGTGGTCGATCTCGCGCTTGGACAGTAATTGGGTTTGCTTTCTGGCTGGTGGGTGGTTGAGGAAGCGTTCTGTTTGGTCAAGGGTTTCCAGGGTTGACTACAGATACTGGCTGGGTCTGAGCGATGCTAATGCGTTTCCGTTGAGAACTAGGCGCTCAAAATCCTTGAGAAACCATGGATTTCCGCGTGCAACGAACACGGGTTTCTTTATGATTCCTCCCAACAGCTTGGTAGGCTAATTTCATAGACAAACCTGTCAAAATGGAACCTGTGCAGTCACTTTGCTTGCGTTTGCTTCTTGCAGGCTGCTTTGGCTTTTGAAAATCACCAAATGGTTGTGAACCAAACCCCAACTTCAAGAGATAGGCAAGAGATGAAGCAAGTCAGCGCAATCTCAAAATATCTCAAATCGATCACAGCGCAAATGACACAGAAATCATGGGGAAAGCTCCTTCCAGTCCCTTGCCATTGACTTCAAACAGCTGAAGCAAAAGATTCCTGCAGTCTCCAGTGAGAGGCCCATGAGGCACCGTCCCAAAACCAGGGTTGCAGCGTGGCCACCTGTGCTGGCCTCCAACAGGAGGCGGACGGACGCCTCGTGGCCGTTCTGAGCCGCTATGAAGAGCGCGGTGGCGCCTCGGCCGCAAGTTCTGTTCTGTCGAGGGCGCGATGATTGGCTAAGGGTGAATTAAATGGGCATCGACCAATCTGGCTGGTCCGGCAAAAAAGTATAATGCGCATATATGTTCAATAACTTGGCGCACAATGACCACAGTCCTGAACTGGGTGGAAGTTAAAAATCCACAGCAGACCACGCATTTCTTGCCTTCTTGCAAGTTTTTTCGCTCGAAAGTACGGAACGAAATCATCCAAAATAGCAATCTGTTCTTGGCGGCAAATAAAAAATACAGGAGAGCATAAAACAAAAAACTCCGCGCGCTCTCTGGCGATAAGCCCGTGAGGGCAACTTCAGCGATGGTTGTGAATTTCCAGATAGTTGTGAACCAAACCGCAACTTCAAGAGATAGGCAAGAGATGAAGCAAGTCAGCGCAATCTCAAAATATCTCAAATCGATCACAGCGCAAATGACACAGAAATCATGGGGAAAGCTCCTTCCAGTCCCTTGCCATTGACTTCAAACAGCTGAAGCAAAAGATTCCTGCAGTCTCCAGTGAGAGGCCCATGAGGCACCGTCCCAAAACCAGCTCAGGCCGCGGCCGCTGTCTGTTGCAGCGTTGACATCTGCTCTGGCCTCCAACAGGAGGCGGACGGACGCCTCGTGGCCGTTCTGAGCCGCTATGAAGAGCGCGGTGGCGCCTCGGCCGCAAGTTCTGTTCTGTCGAGGGCGCGATGATTGGCTAAGGGTGAATTAAAGGGGCATCGACCAATCTGGCTGGTCCGGCAAAAAAATATAATGCGCATGTGTTACGCAAATTGTTTTGCTCGAAAGTACCAAACAAAAGCATCCAAGATGGCAATCCCTTCTTGGCGGCAAAACAAATAAAAGTACAGGAGAACATCGCGCGAACCAAATCAAGACCCAAGTAAAGAATGAGACCCGTCATGATTTGCGCTAGCCTTCAGGATTTGGCCCTAAAACAGGGGGCACCATGAACAGTTTGGAGCGCATGGGATCTGTCATGGGACCTGTGAGACTTGGATGGCCTCATCGTGGTAAGGGCGGTACCACATCTTCTATAGAATGACGTTCGATGATTGAACTGCGCAACTGTTGGTTTTCAGCTTAGCACCGGAGTTCGGTGGACTATCATCAGGTTAAAACTGAGAGGATGCACAAGACAATAGATTAAAACATGACATCTTACAAGCCCACAACCGAAGATCGAGCCACACGAACAGTCTACAAATTGGGGGGCATGCAGCTTTCGAGAAAAGACCTACGAAAACCTCATCTGTAGAAAGTTGGGATGCATCGCGCGCTGAATCCTGAACATTTTGCACTTCAGATCTGTTAACTTTAGACACAGAGTCATGATTCAATCAGTGACCCCAAGGTCAACCCAATTCTGCGCTGTTCGCATCTAAGCACCGCTGGAAGCCTGCGAAATTGTGTAGAATACAATTTCACGCAAATTGACATGGCATACCGACCCCTTTCCCATTTTCCATGCAAATGTGTGACACGGCAGCGATGGAGAAAGCTCCTTCCAGTCCCTTGCCCTTCACTTCAGACAGCTGAAGCTTTTCACTGAAACAAATTACTTTACTTCGAGTGATCCCCGCCATGTCATTTCAACACCGCTTGTTGACTCCACTTTTGTCTGACATTCTCTCCGACATTTAGAATGACATTCTTTCTGACATATCTTCTGACATTCTCTCTGGCATACCTTTTGCCATTCTTTCTGACATCCTTTCTGGCACATCTTCTGACGTTCTTTGTGACAACTTTCTAGTCAGACATTCTTTCTGGCATATCTTTTGACATTCTCTCTGACATATCTTCTGACATTCTTTCTGCCATGTCTTCTGACATTCTCTCTGACATTCTGTCAGGCATATCTGTTGACATTCTTTCTGACATCTCTTCTGACATTCTTTCTGACATCTCTTCTGACATTCTTTCTGACATATCTTCTGGCATCTCTTCTGACATTCTATCCTGACATTTCTTTCGGCCTTCTCTCTGACATTCTTTCTGGCATCTCTTCTGGCATTCTCTCTGACATGTCTTCTGACATTCTCTCTGACATTCTTTCTGGTATATCTTTTGACATTCTTTCTGACATATCTTCTGACATCTCTTCTGACATTCTTTCTGACATATCTTCTGACATTCTCTCTGACATTCTTTCTGGCATCTCTTCTGGCATTCTTTCTGACATGTCTTCTGACATTCTCTCTGACATTCTTTCTGGTATATCTTTTGACATTCTTTCTGACATATCTTCTGACATCTCTTCTGACATTCTTTCTGACATATCTTCTGACATTCTCTCTGACATTCTTTCTGGCATCACTTCTGGCATTCTTTCTGACATATCTTCTGACATTCTCTCTGACATTCTTTCTGGCATATCTTTTGACATTCTGTCTGACATGTCTTTTGACATATCTTCTGCCATTTTCTCTGACATTCTTTCTGGCATATCTTCTGGCATCTCTTCTGACATTCTATCCTGACATTTCTTTCGGCATTCTCTGTGACATTCTTTCTGGCATATCTTTTGACGTTCTTCCTGACATGTCTTCTGACATATCTTCTGCCATTCTTTCTGACATTCTTTCTGGCATATCTTTTGACATTCTTTCTGACATCTCTTCTGACATTCTTTCTCACATATCTTCTGACATTCTTTCTGACATGTCTTCTGACAT
>VSDK01010055.1:88176-142191 GCA_009767595.1 Symbiodinium kawagutii
GTGGTTGAGGTCCGGCAGCGACCACTGGGCATGGATGGTCGTGGTTGAGGTCCGGCAGCGACCACTAGTCGTGCATGGTCGTGGTTGAGGTCCGGCAGCGACCACTAGTCGTGCATGGTCGTGCTCCACTCCTCAGCATCTGTTCTGCTTCAGCCAACAGCAACTCGTGGAATACCATGACATCTGCTGCTGTTGGGACTGTGTCGATGGCATTCTCCATGCGATGTGAGTTGACTCTGAACGATGCTTGTTGATCCTGGGCTAGAAGTCTTTCCATGATGTTGGTCAAGGCACGGACCTGTAGGATGGGATCTGGCATTGCTGCTTGTAGCTCCGTTAGCAGGCAGAAAGCTTGATGCCCCGAACATCCTCTTCAAGATATGTAAGACCTATCAACCTGGAGGACTCGCAGAACGGCGGCAGGTACTTCAACAGTTGACAGTCACTGAGAGTGCCAGCTCACCACAGGAAGCAGTGGCGTCATTACGCCTTTGGAAGAGGCAGTCATCGAGGGCGTTGAGGTCCGGCAGCGATAGTCGTGCATGGTCGTGGTTGAGGTCCGGCAGCGACCACTAGTCGTGCATGGTCGTGGTTGAGGTCCGGCGAGGAGAAGGAGAAGAAGGAGAAGAAGGAGAAGAAGGAGAAGAAGGAGAAGGAGAAAGAGGAGGAGGAGGAGGAGACAGCTCTGATAAAATCTAACAACCCTCACCTGACAGGTGGGGAAAAACTCGCTGCACCCTCTCACGAGAAGCCCATGACTCCGCATTCGCAGCACCGGTCCAAAACAAGCTGAGGCCACGGCCGTCGTTGTTCGCAGCCTTGACATTGGCGCGGGCCTCCAACAGGAGGCAGACGGAGGCCTCGTGGCCGACGAAAGCCGCCAGCATGAGCGCAGTCCAGCCTCGCCCGCAGAACTTCTTGGGGCGGAGTGGGTTCTCCGCGTCACCCTGGAAATTCAAGGGATCGATGTTGGAAGGTTTTTCCATTTCATCGATACTCCCATCCGCAAAATGGAAAGGGGCTACCATGTGGGCTATCTTCAAGCAACGCTCGTTAAAAGACCACAACTAGTGTTAAAACTGGCATTGGTGGATACTCCTGTTTCATTAATAGTTGCTTCATGGAGTAGTCAATTTCGCGCTTGGTCGTGCATTTGCTTCGTGGTTGGCCAGTGGTTGGACAAGTGTTCTGTTCGGTCAAGGGTTTCAGGGTGGACTACAGATACTGGCTGGGTCTGAGCGATGAAAACGATATTCCTTCGACAACTAGGAACATGTTTCCCGGCAGATCTGCTAACTTTAGACATGTGACACAGAGTCATGATTCAATCAGTGACCCCAAGGTCAACCCAATTCTGCGCTTTTCGCATCTAAGCACCGCTGGAAGCCTGCGAAATTGTGTAGAATACAATTTCATGCAATTTGACATGGCATACCGACCCCTTTCCCATTTTCCATGCAAATGTGTGACACGGAAGTGATGGAGAAAGCTCCTTCCAGTCCCTTGCCCTTCGCTTCAAACAGCTGAAGCTTTTCACTGAAACAAAAAACCCTCTCACGAGAAGCCTATGACTCCGCATTCGCAGCACCGGTCCAAAACAAGCTGAGGCCACGGCCGTCGTTGTTCGCAGCCTTGACATTGGCGCGGGCCTCCAACAGGAGGCAGACGGAGGCCTCGTGGCCGACGAAAGCCGCCAGCATGAGCGCAGTCCAGCCTCGCCCGCAGAACTTCTTGGGGCGGAGTGGGTTCTCCGCGTCACCCTGGAAATTCAAGGGATCGATGTTGGAAGGTTTTTCCATTTCATCGATACTCCCATCCGCAAAATGGAAAGGGGCTACCCTCAAGCAATGTTCAATCATGGTTCAATCATGCCCCAAGGTCAAGCCAATTCTGCACAGACGGGGAAAGCTCCTTCCAGTCCGTATCTCAAGCCACAACATTCACAGTCGCCTGACTGTGAATTTCCCCATCTACGCTGCTGAGGTCACGGCCTTTCTCATTTTTGGCGTTCACATCTGCACGGGCTATCAACAGCTCTTGGATCTTCTCGGTGTTGCCTTCTTGTGCAGCCTCATGGAGGCCTCAGCCGCCAGATCCATCAACTCCAATTCTCTTCCGCAACTCCGCAACTCTGTATGACTTTGATATGCAAATCTCTTTGTGGCACATTTGACACGAGGAAATGTTGCTATGTAGGTCGTGAGCGTGCCTCATCCTAGACTCAGTCAACTGACACTGACTTGCGGATGATGCACGGCTGTTCCCCTAAGAGGCCGACTCATCTCACTTCTCGCTACCTCCCAAGGAGAATTCCAGAAAGCTTCGGGAGTTTTTGAGAATATATTGCAGAAGTACATACAACAGCGCTGATTTATTTGCCAGAATGTACTTTGGGTATCTTATAGGTTGGTGCACATGCTGGATTGTGTTCGAAATACCGTGTCACTACACGAGATCAGTCAGATGCTTCGTCAGTGCTGGTCCATAGGTCTGACCAAATGTCAGTCATCAAAGAGTCTGGCGGCACCCCAGTCCATGTGCCAGCACCAGGGTGCCAAATAGGGCCACTGCATTTGTCAGAATCTACTCAGCCGATGTATTGGTCATGCAAAAACTAGCATGTCAATTGCAGAAATCTTCTCAAATAGTATATTGCAGGGTGGGAATCTCCGGAAATATGTTTCCGTCTGAATTCAATCTTTCCAGTAGATCATGTAAATGCAAATAGAGAACATGACTCTCAAAATGTGCTTTTAGACCCACTGCAAAACCCGGACCTGAAGCGCCCGTTACAAAGAACACCGAAAAAATGACCTAAATATGCAACACTTCTGACTGGAAGCAGCCAGCAGGTAGCATGTCTCTTCCACCTACCTGCCCTATTCCCCGTCCGTAGAGGATCCTGAGAGTCCCAACTAAGCAGCAGAAGTTTCTGTTGTTTCGTGTGCTCTTACACCCGATACTTGAGCCAGCAAACCACCTTTTGTATAGGCTGGTCACGCAACTCACTGATGATGTGACAGCTCTGCCTTCATTGTTTGAACATGTTTGACAGAACGCCGCTGACAAATGTCAAAGAAGCATCAGGCTATTCTAGTGAAACAAACGCCAAAGAAGTTTAGTGACACAGCAAGCATCATCAAGCTGCTCTATGCTAACTGGCGATTTCGCACTGCACTTTGATGCGCATGTTTTGCTCGAGGACATCTGACAATTTCTCTGATCAACTTGATCAAGCAGCAAGCACTTCACAGTCGCGGCTACCCTCAGAGGCTACGCTCACGCAAGATCGAACCCCAAGTCGAATGAGCCGGTGAAACTGCCAAATTTCCAAATCCAAGAACCACTTTGCTACGATAAAAGGTGTGGAACTTATCGGGAGGGACAACCAAATCAAACAAATTTCACATGAGTTCGGAATAGTTTGGCTTCTGAAATCTGCAAGAATGTAGCTGCCGAAATGTGATGCTGATCGCAAAAAGTTGCCAATGAGAGACGGGTGGATGTCAAACTCGTTCAGCAACTGACTGGACGACAAATCCGAAGACGTTCTCACTCTACACTCTACAGTATTGCCCATCAAATCGCCCATTGCCCTTGATCTTCCAGCATCAGCTGCAGCATTGCCATCATCAAATGAGGTTCGCTCCACGCGAGTCCAAGGAGGAAAACTGTATCGTTTCTTACCTGGGCACATCTGCCAAGAAGTTGCCAAGATGCAGCCGCATCCAAAAAGTTCCGCGGACCACTGAAGGCGCCCGACGTTGAAGGATGCCATACGTGCCCTCGCCCAAACCTGAATCTGACTTTGGGCGCTGGCGCAAGCGGCTATATACTCGGATCAAAAGTGCCTGATATATCCCCTCGGTGCTCTTCAAGCGCATATCACTCATGCGATTCTCAGGTCAAGCTCTCCCTGTTGGACACTGCCCAACTCGTCCAAGCCACAGCGCCCATGCCCGTGCCGGTGCCATCAGGACAGCGCTCTCAGCTTCTGGTGGTTTGTCGGCCTGGCCACGGCTGGTTTTTTCTGCCCATGGGCTGGTGGCCCTGAGCATGTTAAGATGGTGACCAATGGCAACAAATGTCGGGATAAACCCCGGGAATGACAATATTGGGGCGTTGAAGTTGCGTGATCTCTAAAAAGAGTCGGATGTGTCGTTGGAAGACCTGGTACCAAAGAATAGTACCCATGATGTGCGACGCTATTGGGATTGCCCACCATTGAGCAGCACTGAAGGCCTAGCGTCAAGAATCGGTTCTGGTGCTCTCATAGGCCTTGGATTGCAATACTCTCCAACAAACACGTTGGGGCAAGCATCAAAATGAGTGGTTGTTGTTTACCTGCCGCAAAACAGACCGCCAGGGGTGTCCTGGCTGAGCATCGCGTACCACACAACGGAAACGGGGACCTCTCTACCTCTTCCCGGACATGCGCTTCACCCCTGGGCCACCAGGCCCGCATGGTTGGCTCAGGGTACTACCTCGATTGAACGGATGTTTCTCAAACGTACTTGACTGCACCTCCACGGCCACGTTTCTTTCCGGAGCTTCCGGCGAAACTGTCCACAGGCTCACCATCCGAAGTCTGCCTGAGGCCGAGGCTCTTCTGCCAATCCCATGGAAAGATTGGTTGGTGGCAGCCGCAGTGGATGAAAATCATCTCAGAGTCATGGGGATGCTCTGACTGTGACCAGTCCCGGGTGTGACATGATGTGAGCCCTAAGTCATGTCCTCTAGCTGAGAGTGAGCTGGTGGGAAATCCGAAACTGGTGCCAAAGTTCCCAGTCAAACCAAGCTTTCCACTGCGGGTCTCAGGTGGAAGTAATTGATGTGAGGCATGGTGAACATCTCTAGTGTACATCGAGGCCTTGGATTCCCTATGGAGGTCCTTTCCAGTGGTTGTCCATGGCACCTCATCGGATTGCCCCGTTTTGGGAAATACCAGCAGGGCCCAGGGATCGGCAGCTAAAGCTGGACCCAACCCAGAAATCCAGTCTGAACAGGTGACAAGTGATGACCAGTGTCGTTCATATTTCGTCGATACATTCTTGAGCAATTTGCTCATGTTCTGCGGCTATTTATTACCTGCTCAATCATCAGATTATCTGATTCGCATCCGCACAGTGTGATTGACAACTCGAACCGGTATTCTGAGTGTCTCACTGCAGCCATGGAATTCAGAGGTGAAGTTGGATCCTGAGGGGCTCAGAAAAAGAACAATTGAGCAGGCACCAACATTGTCACATGTTGCCACATGAGATTGACTATGGGCCGCTCCCCTACTGCTTTGGTGAACCTCCACCCGAATGATGTGTGGCTAATCTTGGGAACTCTAGGAAACTACATTGTCTGTTGAATTGCATATGGTCCCATTTACGTCGACAATGAGGGAGTCAAACTACCATCCATGCTTTCATTAGAATAGCACGCAGAAAAGTAATGGCTTGACATGCTCTCGTACACTCTTTTGGATTTGTCGGGGTGCGTGAACCCATCAGCCACTATTTTTCTTGACAAACTCTGAGTGTGTGTTGCTTGCTATTTGTTTTGCAGAAATGCCCATAACTCATTTGCATGATGTTTCTGATTGAGATCAAGAACCTATAGAAGATCCCAGGTTCCACAGCAGTAAACTAGTAGATACTGAATCAGCAATCCACATCCATCAGTCATCCCTTCCAAGCCATTCAAAAGGCAGCTGCGACCTCCAAGTAAAGGTGGTTGGCACGTGCGAGTCAAATTCTGGAGGCTTCCTGCCTGAGGCGCGGGGATAGGAATAGATGAGCCACCATCACGATTCGCTATGTGGTAGATTATTATGAAAATTCCCCCGGGAATATTGGAATGATTATTGCAAGCCTTATTGTAGTGATTTGGATTATGATAATCATTTGGATTCCTTATTGATTCCCTATTTAGATGGATCTTGTAATGACCTCAGTATTGGTAGCCTAGAATGGATGGCATTGTAAAACCTGCAATTCTTGGACAACTCAGTCATAGAATGCTATAAACCACCATTGATTCTTGGTGGGGTACTATCATTATTTGCTATTGTGCGGAAAACAGTTATTAAAAATATCCAATACCCACTGGATGACCATCCATGAATAATGTTTTGTAAGCACAAAGCACGACTATGGCTTAGACAGACATGTCAAGCCAACCTGGTTGCGATTATTCATTGTCCCCATGCCATTTGTATAACCACCTACAATAACCAGCCAATGCTTTGACCATACACATGAGAGTCCCTTCATACTGGTTAATGTGAACAAAAAAAGAGAGAGTTTCCAACCGCCCAATCGCTGTCAAGTTGGCTTTCTGCTGGTGTATGGTTGATAATGTGGAATGCCCAAGGGCAACCATCCCGGAGCCCACAACAAGCTGTAGGTGGTCCAAACCATCCTTGTGGAGACAATTTTTTTGACCAGTTGGACATCAGCTTCACATCCGCTGCCTGCAGATCCTCCAGATATCGGTGTTCAATGCAGCTCTGGATGATTTGTACCCGTGCAAAATCTGCGAAATCCAAGCGAGAATCTGCAGATCCATTTCTGGATTCTTGTTTAAAACGAGAGTTGGAGTTGGAATCTTTTGCTGCCATTGATGCATTGTAGCTAGGGAAAAGTCAAACATGTTTTCCCAAACTAGTAGAGATCATGATCGAGTGACTGTAAAATATCCCTATCTTGACTGTTCTACTGGCTAGTAGGCTCTCCCCTACACAATCATCACTTAGTATGGCAAGTACCCATTCAAAACAACGACTGAATGGTTGATAACCCCAAACCAGCTATACTTCAACCAAGCGCGTCAGCCATTCATCATCTCTTGAGCCCCGTCTACAACCACAATCCCGAGCTGAAACACAGTAGAACCATGGCGAACACATTCTATACCTGCTGTGCCATTGCTTTTGGCTGCTGGTTGCAACCAGAGTGATTCAATCCCATCCATCACATCAATCCCATAAATCCCATCAATCTCCCCATCAACCGATAGCATAACCAGCCTTAATCACAGATCTATCAGGGTCAACTTTGCTGATGATCGCATCCTTGTTGGACAATTATCCCTACCAAAAGATCAACCCATTCACCCACAATTGATCAATTGCATTATCAAAAATCAAAAACTAATTGCATAATACAGTCGAGGAGGATCACTTAATAACTTAACCCCTGATTCATCAACACTAACCATACAGTATCAGTATTTCTAATGATCAATTCATTCGATTAATCAACAATAACCCGTATCCACTTGCTCAGTACCATAACCGCACATGGCGTCAGCAGGACCTGCATCACCAGCATCCCAACAGCGGCGATCTGCCGACCTTCTGGAAAGATCTGCGGCAAATCGCTGAAGGCGTATGACCTGCCATGGGATGCCACTACTGGCAGTGAATGGTGAGTGGAACCTAAGGAGCACCAATGCGGAGATGAAATGATGAACTAACGGTACTTTCTAATGGTGGCCAGTAATGCGGGTAACACATGAGATCAGGAGTGTTCAATAGGGTAGTAATGATGAACCAAGGCATGGTTAATAATGAGGGGACTAAGGAGTATCAAGTAGTGAGATCGTGAGGATAGCCAGTTGCAAATGAATGGTAGTTGGTGATGAGGGAAATGATGAACAATGAGGATGATGATTCACTACTGTACCAAGTTTTGGTATGTCATGAATGGTGACTGCTAGGAATGAAGGTAAAGGAAAGGAATGTGAATGAGGGTACTTATGAGCTAACGGTACTTTCCAAAAGTTGCCTGTTATTGATTGATGAATAGCAGTCAGGATGGTAAGGATAAAGGCTGTCTTCCACCGCGTTTGAACCCGTACAAGTGCCCAACGCGGTCCTTTGTGCAAAGTTGGAGTCCAAGGTCTAAAGTTGTTCTAGGATTGCATTCTCAGAAAAAATGTTGTTCTTTTTGTTTATGAACCAGACCAAAATTGGCTCCTGTTCCAAATGGGGTCCGGAAAAAAGAACATCACGGAACCTCTACAGAATGAGGTCGTTCCCCTAACCTTGGGGAAAGATCTGAGTATGGGTTAGGTCTTCAAGTTTAAGGCTAAGGCGGCGTGTGCGCCACGGGATGCAAATGCGGCTGGGAAAGTGTTCAGGAAATGGTTTGGTGCTGCTACGTGATAATTACTGTTTGCCGCGTTCATGTTGATACATTTTGCATAGTATTTGCAGCACTTTTAGGAGGTAACACCTCTCATTACGCATGGTTCTCGCAACATTTTGCGAATGACACCTCTCATTTTTCCTCTATTCTGCGGCTTTCTTGCGCCATTGCAGAACTGCTGCGGCATATTTCATCTCATCTGCAAACATCTGCAGACCTTCCACCACCCAGCGAGTTGAAATCGAGGCTTTGATCAGCTTTCGAAGGAGCTCGGCTAGGCACCCCAAACACCACCCACCATTCGTCCGCGTCCGGCATCACACCTCATGGGCTTCGCCGTGTCATTGAGGACCTTGCAGCAGCACAAGAAATTGCCAATTCACCACTCTCAACTTGCACATGCCAGAAACTTAGCAAACTTCCACACCAGATCAAAGCCACCAAGTGAACACATCGATACATCCACTCCAGAAAATCTTCTCCCAGCTCCAGCCTTGAGAACTTGGTCTGGGCACAACGGCGGCCCCCGATTACCCTTCATGGAGCGGAAAGATGTCATGCCAATGATCGGAAAACCACTCATTTACATTTCACATTAGATTCATCCGTCATCACCCAATCAGATTCCATAGAATTTCCCACAACATATTGGGACATTTTTGAGGGCGCTGGTCCATAATTAACCCCGCTGCCACCAACCAAATATCGTATGCCGTATGCCTATTAAGATTGCACCAAACTCGCGCGGCAAGGGGTTATTGTGATCATGTCAAAATGTTCTCTATACGTCTAGCTCAAACACAGTCCGTCTCGTCGACGCATTGTATCAGATGTCTTCTATCTAAATGCTGCCGTTCTTGGCATATGGTGCTTGCCTTGACAAATTCAACCTCCAGCACAACTGAGCCAAGGGAGCTGCAAGTCAAGGGTAGAAGGTGCGTCAAGAACATGCAGCCGGCTGGACAAACATGCACAAACACCAACCAAATCATGTCACGGAGAATTCGAATTGGAGGCAGATTGGGTTGAAAGAAGCAAACGAAGAAACACCTCGAAGCACTCTGAAAAACAAGCAGCAAATTTGAACCAGTACAAATTGCAAAGTTGTCCCTTTTTACTGCCCGAACAGCTCGATTCTTCAAGGTTTTCAATGCACTTTGCGCAAGAGAACTCCTTGAGGCTAGCACTGAGAAATATTGGAGGCAACCAGCTTCGTCGTTTCACACGTAACTCCCTCCAACTTCATGAAGCGTAAAGTATGGGCTCGATATCACCTACTGAACATTTCTCCTGCTCAAGTTGTTCTGGAGGCACTCATGTGGAAACAATTTCGATAACATTCGATAACAAGGATTCTGTACCTTTTATGCTTGTGCAATCTGTTTTGCTTGCTGGATGCCACGTTCCAGAAAATGCACAACTGCAAACCCGTGAGCCACTTGTGAAGAGGTGAATTGCACTTTTTGTTTAGTGACGAGGCGCGAAGGGGTACTACTGGGTTTGTAAAACCAACCAAGATGGCACGTCTCATTGCAGTTACAAGCCACAATTTCTGATACCAACCAAGACTTAGCATCCATAAGAACCAGTGATGCTGAATTATTGCATAAAGCGGAAAAGTCTCAGAAAGCTTTCAGGTATTTTCGTTTGAGGTGATTATTACCAGAAAGTCTCAGAAATGTCTCTGACACCTCCTTCTGACAACCAAAAGTTGCTTACCCGATGTCTGTCTGCTAGATCCTTCAGGGTTTGCATGAGCTCCCAAGGGGAGATCAGTGCCACACTGACAGAGGCAGATCTTCAGGGGCCTCTTTGTTATCGGCAAAGGCTTCCAGGTCGATGACCCACATGGATCCCTCCTGTGCACGAGCTCTACCCAGGCAACTGGGTTCCACCTGTTCAGTTGTGGTTTGGAAAAGGCATTTGCTGGTGGAGATTGAAATCCCAGAATAGCAGTTGGCTCAGAAACGAATGGATTTGAAAACGTGAGTTTAGAATATAAAGCTGAGGGCTTTTTCATCCATTGGTGGTGTCTAAATAACCTTAGCAGCATGTGGGGAACAATGGAGCTTGGAACCGAAACGACGTCTCTCAACACCTGCAAAAAACACAAAGTGGCTCCAGAAACCTGGGTTCTCCAAATCGGCTACAGGTAGACAGAGAGTGCACTTGATACCCACACCTCGAGTTTTGTGTTTCCCGAATCGTCAGAAATCAAACACGAAGTTGGATTCGAAGACCTCCAGAGTAACGCAACTATAAAATCTGACTCCCAGTATCCCATTATCAATGGTTTTTGGTCAAAGGATCTTCCGATCATAACATAATATATACTTTTGGCCATCCCAAAAGTGCAGACCCTCAAAAAGGCTTTCGGCAGTTTCTCCTGCCGGGGCTCTGACTTTACTGTAAATGCAGAGTACGGCTGGAACAAGAACTCCTCCTCCGTGTCAGCATCGGACACAGCGCTGATGTAATTGACGTGGTCACAACCACGCTCTTCGTAGTACACCTGGAACATCACCATTTCCCTGCCACCTCTGGCACTTGTCCGGGCAAAACTCCTTGCTGTGTCTCGGCTGAAGGATGTTGCTAAGAACATGGGACACCTGTAGGCCTTGCCGATGGTGAAGAAACTCAGGTCATCCCGTCGAATGCCTCAGAACAGATCCATGATCAGGAGTGACAAAGATCGTTTCTGCCAGTAGCCAACCTGAGTTTAGCACTAGTCCTGTGGAACGGCTCAATTGTTATTTCACAACAGCTGTTACTCCATCTATAGTGCCGTGGAACAACAAAAACCCATGGAATCGACAGTGAAAGCGCTCCAACTCGCCCAGCTTTTCCCGCCTGCACCACGATAGCTGACATTGTCTGGAGGCCATCGCTGGGCATGTTTCCCCCGAGTCACGATGTTCTCGTTGATCGCGAGCAGCAAAGGCATCAATGTCGGCAGCTTGTGCTCATCATCGTTTCTGACCTGCTCCGTGAAGCTGAGTTGTTCACCATGAAGATGGAATCATGTTATGTACTTTCTCTCATGTTGCATGTTTTCTTCTCTGGTGATCCCATCCCCTTAGCCCCGGACGATCTCGTTCATATAGCGGCACAGCTCCCGGCCATGCTCGTCATCCGGCACTACATCTGTCAAGGTCCACACGTAGGTAGCCAAGTGACGCACACCAACTGGGACGCTGATCGTATTGTTTCGGCTTGTCTCTTGAACTCTTCCGCGCATCATGAGGCCCTCCACTTTCTTCTGGATGTCCGTGGTCTTGTCGTCGTCAAAGCCCATGTTTTCCAACCATTCATGAAAACGACGGCAAAAAACCACAACTGTTTGTGGAAGTTTCTTCTTGTCATACAAGTCCTGCCATGTTGTACATCAAACGGTCCCAGGATGCCAAACTTTGCAGTTGAAACAAGCAAATACTGCTTTGGCGCATTTGGTGTCCTTGTACCTGCTGGTGGCGAACGTCGCCTGACTGCACAAAAAATAGAGCGGGCAAACATGTTTTCAAAGACATGTGCCATTGCACATTGCTGTTTGCCAATGATTTGCTGGCGATTAACTTTCAATCCGAACGGCGAACATCTAAGTTATAGGGGACGGTCGAAACGAATCCGACATGAACATATTTGATATACGATGTAAAACATTATCAGTGACTCTACCATCTTGATTGATTGACTCACGTGCTAAATACAAGTATGCAGTATACGTATCACTCTCTACTCCTGCCTACTAGGCCTTTCTTGCATTTGCATAGTTGTTTTTGGCCTTCTGAGCGCACACCTCTTGAATTTCAACACAAACCATGTTCCCTTTGTGGCATGTCAAGCCGAGACCCAGGAGATGTATTCCCAAGGTGGACTGAGGAGGACACAGCACACGTTCAAACCACAGCGACCACAGGATCAACATTTGCCAGCTAGAATAAATGTACTACCCTATGGATTTCACAAGATAACCAACGCTGCACCATTTTGGCAATAGCCTGCCAAATGCCAAAAAATGCGGTGGCAGAATTGCAAAGTCTTAACTATTCTTAGCTCACATGTTGCAGGGTCGGTAATGGCCAAGGAACACAGATTGCATGAACTGCACAACTTCGTGGGCTCCCATTGGGCCCGGACGATTACACCAGCCTTCTGTCGAACCGAAGATGGTTGAATGAAGCACTAGACATCAAGACAGTGATACGGGGATGGAAATGGTGACTCTGGGTTGCAAGCTGGTAAGCAAAACTTTTAAGACAGTCAGCCAACACTCTCATCAACAGAGGAATCTGCAGAGATCGATCGATTGAGGGCGGAGATGCTCAGACCGGAAGAGGAAAGTGCTTGTGGACTCGCTGCCCTGTAGTTTGCCCATCACTCAGTCTCATCCCAAGCTTCGTGGGAATCCAGTAGTGGAAGTGCTGCATATGTGCACTATGAGTGAGTGTCCTTTCCATAAATGACAGTGGAAAAATTGAGGTTGATACGGGACGGTGTCGCAAAGCCAGGCCAAACATCGCAGTTGTCCCTGAATCTTTGCAAAGAGGAGATGCTTCCTTCGCGAAAAGTAACGGGAACCTGGTTCAACATTTTCACGTTTTCCAAGCCAATGGAACCCTAGAAAGTGTTGACCGCCAGAAGACTTGGCAAAAGAGTTTTAGCTGAATAGCTATCAGCAGTTTCTATGGAAAAGCAGCTTCTCTGAAGCGGAGAAAAGCAGGGCTGAGATCGGAAGAAGGCTGCCAAGATGAGGGAACCGAAGGCCTTAAGGACAAGAAGCGCAACATTTGGGGAAGAAGACCAAAAACTTCATGAAAACTATTGGACAGAGAAGGTGAGGAGCGCCATGAATGCCTTGCAATTGATACCAGAAGGCATTGCAAATGGGAGCCAAGCTTGATGATTGCTGCATTGAACATCCTTTTGAATGGCGACTTCAACGTTGATTGCACCATATTGTATCATGGCTCTCCGGTGATAGGTGGGGAGGCTTGCGTTGGCCGGTGAGGAGCAAAGGAGAGGCTCAATTGCAAAGAAGTGCAAACGGAGTATAGCAACTTTCCGGTGACAGATTTGGTGGACCAATGCGACGGACCTCAAGGTTGTGACTCTGTTCGAGGAATTGTGCTCAAATTGCTCCCTTGAAATAACATTGTGGAGGAGCAATTCGGTAGAGGAGTGGGATTGAAATCTCTTGTGGTTTTCTTTAGCAGCAACAGTCATGAGATGTGATGAGAGACAATGGCATGGGACAACGACGCATCTGTGGAAAAGATGGGTGTCACCAGAAGTTGGCTGATGGTGACGCTGCATTGGCCCAAAAAGCAGCTCGCGGTGTCCTGGCCAAGCAGAAATTATCCCACTGGTTTCCTCCTGGAAAGGTCAAGAACCTAGAATTATCTCCGGAAGATGCATTTTTTCCGCTATCGTCGTTTCGGAATTCTCCCACAACAGTACAAGTGAACGAACGGATCGTTGAATTGCTCGGCAGGATTAGCCAAGGTGCAGCTGGGTGCTGGGCCTGGGACAATTGAGCCAAGGAAAATGCCTGGTGAATATGCCTTGAACGTGTAAACTGTTCGGCATGCAAAATGCTGAAGAAATGGCTCAACATATTTGCCAGCAACAAATACCTGATCAACGGGATTGCTGGATATGATTGGGAACAGTAGGAAGCTCACAACCCCATGGACAAGGCGATACTCCAATTTCAGCATTGTCTGTTGGCACAGTGGAGCCACTTGTGAGTGGCGGGCTTTGGCTGCTTGGCACTGTCCCAGCTCCACTGATCTTCCAGAGGTACCGGAACTGAAGCACAAGGGTTCAACTAAGGTTTCGTTGAAGCTAGGAACCGAGGATGAAGTTCCCGTACCAGTCTCTTGCAGTGTTGGAGTGCAGATCTCCTTTTAGAAAGAATGTCCAAGATTCTTGCAGGGATCAAAATGAGACTAATCTTGACATTACTTGATCAATTAATCTGAATAATTACTTTACCGTACAATCTGGCACTTTGTTTTGGACAACCATATTGAAAGGAAAAAATGCGCAATGCTTCCAGTGTTGTCTTTCTCTGTTTAAATCAAACTGCGAAACCTGATGGGAGCAAAACAAATGATGCTTCCGGCTGAAATTCGCAATTGGGACTTGAGACGGGACGAAGCTTTAAGCTGGGGATTTTGCGGGCTACTTTCCAAGGACTCGCTCAACAAGAAAAAATCATACTCAAACACATAAAGTACGTAAAATTCTCCGGCGCACAAGCACTTGTGGGAGTGAGCCTAAAGCGCAAACTCTCGGGAAGTGAAGGCAACGTCTCATGACTACTCCTTTAGGGACGGGTTCGTTACTCTTTCCACCTCGCTGTCAAGGACAAAACCCATCGCAGGTGACGTATTTCCCCGGGGTCGTGCTTGCAATTACAAACATGGCCCACCAAACACGAGACGTCCCAATACTGGAGCAGTGGCTCTGGGGGGGGGCCGCAGTGGCTCTGGGGGGGCCGCAGGTGCTCTTCACTGGGGTTCTTGCAGGTTTTCCAGGCCGTTCGCATGCTGTTTTGAAGTGGGATGTGCCACTCGTAGAAGTTTGCAAAGGGAAAATGCAAGTTTAAGGCAAGGACACTGTGTCTCACCATGCTCTGTGAAGTGTGGTGCGCCGGAACCTGTTTGAGAACAACAATAATAAGTGGCAATACCTACTGATTTGCTGAGCCTTCTGTGACCTGTTCCAGCCCATTGACCTTCAAGCATCTCTTCCAAACTGATCAAACCACGCATCGTTTCAGTCTTCGACTTTCAAGGTCCAGGAAAAATGCTAAACTGAGCCTGTTCTCAACATAACATACCTGACCCCACAACAATTCAATGCAAGCCTCAGTAGCCGGAGCAGCCAGAGCAGCTGGAGCAGCGGGAGCAGCCGGAGCAGCCTCAGTTTCAAATGCTGATGTGTTCACTGGCAAACCGTCTTTGGCAAGGCACCCTTGCAACTTTTGTTCCGATCGAAAATAACTCATCCATCATCCAATTTGGACACCCGGACATTCACCGAAAACTAAAAATCGACAACGTTCCATTGCTTCGGTTCCGCTGCTCCTGCGGCGAAGCAACTAGAGGAAAAATCCCAAAATCATGAATCTTCAGCATCTTCCTTTCCGTTAAGCACTCAATTTTCAAGGTTCGGCGAATGGGCATATGGACTGGCATTGGGTTGCCCCACATACATGTTTTGCATCTTTTACGTAAGTATTTCGTTGTTGACATTAGGGCACCCAACGGGCAGCTTTTGCCGACCGATGTTTGGCATCCTTTCTTGACAGTCCCTGCTTTTGCTAAAAACAGAACCAGTGGAACCTACTGGAGTTTCACCACTGCTCAAACGAATATTTTCATACACGTTAGCAAGGGTATGGGCTGTATATGTCAAACCTGCTTTGTGACCGAAAAAAAGGCATGGCTTTCACCAGCCGGATCCATATGGTTAAGTGTTCGTCTTCTCGGTACTTTCCTTTTGACGCAAAAGCTCATCGTCTTTCCAGGTACTCTGTCGCAACGGCTGGCTCAACCGTAATGGTCTTTTTTAATCAACGGGCCTTTTTTCCACTGACGGCTAACACTCTTGAAGTTCTTGCCAACGACTAAACCTTTGCATAGCATGAGGTTGCAGCTATAAGGATTCGAAAGGATTTGTTGCAAATGACATTAAGTGTGCCTCTGCCAAATTGGTTGCTGGATTACAACCACACAACCTACAAAATGCATCCAAAAAACCCAGAAGCACCAGATTGAATCGAACACCATCAGAAGCAAATCTGAATTCGGTACAGGATGGTAGTCAAATACAAAATGCAATCAGACCTGCATGGTGCACGAAATGGGATCGACATTTAAATTTATCGACACAACCTTCACACCACAATCAAGACATATCAAAACACCATCCAGACACAATCACCAATCGAATTAAGACCCCTGGGAAACCATGCAAACAGCACGGGCATACACATCTGTCATACTCCACTTGACGCAACTTAACCCTCCGTAGGGGGCAACTCGCAAATTCGACTGTATCCTTTGCTTCTAGCAAACATCACGAGTCGCAAGAAAGATGGCTAGCCTATGTCAGCCTTGTATCCCAAGATTGTTTGAAGAGTCCAGGTGGTTCACCAACCTTTTGCGAAAAGATCTAACTGGGCTTCCAACTGGGTAGCCTGCATTGGGCTCTGCAGCCTGCCCCAACTTTGCAAACTCGTGAGGAACTCACTTAGGCATGTTCCGCAAGATCGACTAAGCACAGTACATGAAATATTCTCCTCATTCACCCTGTTCAATTGCATGCCAAGAAAAATTGAACAAAACCTGCCCCTAGCATGCCTTTGACTCTAATCTTGAAAACCTTCAACGCTGCTTGGAAAGAAGACGCCACGCTGGAATGCGTACAGACCCTGAACCATCTCTGCCGGCATCTTTCCCTCATTCCATCTGCTTGATGCCTTTTCGGGAAACGATCTGCAGCCAGTGAAGGGATCAATTGCAGCTGCATATGATGAGCCACCAAGAAATGTGCTTGCACGGGAACTGCACGGACGGCAAGCCTATCGTATTCAAACCAGCAAGTGAAACTAAATTTGGCGCACCAACCACGAGACTTTCGACCGATGCAGCGATGTGTCGGGGTGGGCTGCCTGTGCTGCTTGGATTGCGCAGGCAGGAGAAAGTAGGGTAGAAACACCACTCAGAGACTTTCCAGCGTGCGAATCTTCCCTGGGGAACGTGACACCATTGAGATTCTTGTGTTGGTTTTGGTGTGGACTGCCCAGACAGCAACGGTCAACTGGCATGTCCCTCGTGCACAGTAGGGCGAAGCCCCAGTCTACTACTGAGAGAATCTCGTAGAAAAATTGTGAAAGTTGTCCATTCACAAACTGTTCCTGAACAACTTAAGTCTATGGCGTGATGACAAGGCCCAAAGACTTGCAAAACTGTCTTGAATACCTTTGAATGCCAGTGTTGCATAACAACTAGTTCATCGATGGCAATCGAGTTGACACCGTTCCAACTCATCAAACTAGAAAAAGATACACTCCTAAACTAAACAAATCAGACTCTACCTACGTTCAGCCTCGCGCTCTGAGAAAAATGACGACGTGTGATGACAGGCGCCAAAGCCGAGCCCTGCTCAAAGCGCAACTTACTTTGCTTCACTCAATGCACTGCCTCGCCTTGGCAGCAGTCTTGGCCTCAGTAGCCTCAGCTTGCAGGGTTTAGATAGCAACTTCAATCCCGTCCCAGCAGCTGCAGTGATTGCGTTTTGGCAAAGAACCCTTCCGCCCACTCATTCGCCTACCTTAGCGCTGATCCGCCTCACAACTGAAACACTTGACTTATACCTCAACCTATGACCAAAAGGGCAAAGTTTTACGTATAGCAACAGCTGCGCTGCATGTACAGCCGAGGCACAGTCTTCAACAAGGCCACAATTGCGCTGTGCCCTTTCTCTTCAGCCCTATCCAGAGCCGTCTTGCCTCAGCTTGCACCGACCACGCCGACTATGCAGGAGGTTGAGTTGACTAAGGGCTCAAAAACACGGGATCACAGGTGGCATCAAATCAAATCACACCCCCATCTTGAATCCCAAAAGATACCCCGGCAAAGCATCTCAAACAGTGTGGTGGTAGACACGCAAACACAATCTCTTGGCAAGATCATTGTAGGAGATCTTTAAACAGGACCTTCTTGCAAGGACTCTATTGGAGATCTCTCAGCCATAGCCCTGTCCAAGGTCTCTAGAAATTTGGCAAGAACATTTTAGATCATATCCGCTTGCAGGCGCATGCAAAAGCACAACGTGTCCAAAAAAATGTGTTTTTTTTTTCGCGGCAAGCGGAGCGTTTCGTGATCTTGAGCGCTTTACAGATGAGCTCAGAACGTTTCGCGAGACTGTCGTCATGTTTGCACGTATGCTTCGGGATCACTGTAAAGAAATCGCAAGCCCTGGTGGCACAGAGGCACCAAGTGACTTCATATTCTAATGCGCCTCGCCTGCGCGCGGTGCAAATGGCCACGTTAAAATGCACGTTGATCGAGAATCGATGCGGCACGCGGACGAGAATGCAGCTCCGGAAGAGAGCTCTCCTGGCCGGCGTTTCATGCGAAGTCTTTATTGAAACCAGACGATGGAGGCACATTTTTGACGTGAGGGTCAGCGAATCAACCGCCGGCGCTGGAGAACATCTGGATCTACACAGGGTCCTTGTCCCTTAGATTAAGAACCCCTTCAGCACACACAGTTTTTCAGGAAAAAATGTACAAACTGATTGATGCCCAGAAGCAAGCAATTATCTATATAGTTGTAAAGCAAAATACACAGAATGAATTACGAAACAAAAAAACACATTGGGTCAAACTCAACCGCAAGAAAACGTAAAGACCTGCTCTGCAGTCCCTACCAGCGTAGGCTTGAAGGGCTTTCAGCGATCATGCGCTCCTCGAAGATGATTCTGATTTCTGCACATATGCGCCAATATTCTCAAGAATGACAGGTCCCAATGTGTTGACAATTCTCCAAAATAGATATTCCATGTAGAGAATCTGGGTCAGCCTCAAGAAATGGAACGCCTGAACAAATTTACAGCACCGGTCTCCGGTCCAAAATTGAACCCTGCGATGTTCATCGTGAGAAGGAAGAATTCAGGAACCCAGAAAACCTATGGAGGAAGCTCCTTCATGCTAAATCCGTTTCGAAGGGCGACCAAAATGTACACCCAAATAATATGGAATCTAGACATTAAAGTACCGCCTTGAGTTGATCAAGCTAAGAATACAATGTCACATGTTCAGAAAAACATTACCAGCAGCCCGGCTCAGGGTTGTAAATCTTGGAGGAAACCTTTCAAAAACCAAGGTCAAAATTATCGAAATGAAGCCGCAGAGAACCCCGAATCTTTGTGTGACACGGAGGTGACGGGGAAAGTTCCTTCCATCTCTTTCCCCTTCACTTCAAACGGCTCAAATTTTGCCCTGAAACACCTATAGAAACATCGAGGAACTCCCCGCACTCTCCCGTGGAAAGCCCATGAGACTTCAACCGCAGCACCCGCCAGAAACCCTCCGAGGCTGCGGCCATCGATGTTCACAGCCTGGACCCCCGCGCCGGCTTCCAACAGCAGGCGGGCGCAGGCCTCGTGACCATTTTCAGCCGCCGCCATGAGCGCGGTGGCGCCTCGGTCGCGAAAAGTTTTTGGGGAGTTCCGTCTCCGCATCACCCTGGCGAAATCGGGGGGTCGATGTCAGAAAGTTTCCATTTCATTGATTATGAAAGCTGGTTTGATGAAGGGGTTCTGCCCCGTTGCGTTGTCATTTTGGAGCTGTTTTGAAATTGGCGCCGTTCCAGCCTGGCTGAACCATTCAAAACACCCAGGCAGGTCAGGAACGTCACCCGGGCTTGCTTTACAAGCTGGCTGCTGATTAAGTGAAAAATTGTCGGTTGGTGTCTTCCCCAACACCGCAAGCAGAAAGAGGTCTTGAGCCCAAATAAATTTTGGTTTGTTCCGGCGCCATTCTTGAAGAAATCCTTCCAGATGGTTGTTGACTCAGAAGCCTCTCAAAAACCAAAGTTGAATTTTTAGCACAGAGATGAGGAAAGTCTGCGCGATCTCCAATTTATGTACTCTATGACACCGCGGTAATGAATGGGGAAAGCTCCTTCCAGTCCGTTCCCTTCACTTCAAATGACTCAGGCTTTCAACTGAAGCACCAACAAATTCCCTGCACTCTCGCTATGAAGCCTTTGCACGCTCCACCCATTGCACCGCAGCATAAAACCAACCGAGGCCGCGGCCATCGTTGTCTGTAGCATCGATGGCAGCGCGGGCCTCCAGGAGGAGTTGGGCGCAGTCCTTGTGGCCTTTCAAAGCCGCATACAGGAGCGCGGCGCGGCCTCGGCCATTGCAGCGTTCTCCGCATGACCCGGGTAGCCTTTTATTGTGGGGTCTGGGCTGGATTTCATTCATTCTTCGCATCAGGTCCTTCAAAATCCAAGCGTTGATGCTGGAAGGCTTTCATTTCATTGTTGTATGTCAATGTGACTTTATGACTTGGTTCGGCGGGGGATGACCCCCTCTGCAAAACGAAAAGGGAGCTACCTACAAGCAACTGTTTTTTCAACCGACGCTCCACTGATGGCCCTGATCCAGCTTCGCAAGGTTAGGGACATCACCATGGCTTTACAACACAACGGGTGGGGACATCATCGGTGAAACAACCCACCCAAAACAAGAACATGTGGATCCAAGATTATGTGGGTGTTGGTGTGTGGGTGTGTTGCTCTAGAATAATGGGCTCAATCTCCTTTCCTAAGCATCACCAAGACACGAATTTCAAGTACTCATATGGTCAAAACCGGCATCTGTGGGTACTCAGCGGTCAAAACAAATGATGTGCGATACATAGTTGGTGTCAAGTTTTGCCAATGGTTGGCTGATGGCTCAGTTGGCTGGCTGGTGGCTAGACAGTGTTCTTTTCGAACCTTGACCAACATCTAACTTAACACTGGCTGGGTCTGCGCTATGACAACACTTTTCCAACGAAAAACTAGGCGCTCAAGAGCATTGAGAAACCAGACATCACAGCTGCGCAATTCACATGTTGTCTTTTTTCCGACCCCTTGGAAGGCGTCTTTCGCTGACACAATACCAACAAATATAACGATGTTTGTATTCGTGCAATGTTTGCCCACCTTGTAGGATGGGTTACCAAACGCCAGAGGCTTGAACGGGCATCGTCCAAAATAGTAATGAAGCTGTTCAAAGCGTTTGGTCGTTTCAAAAAAAAAAAATCCAAAGAAAGCAACGGGTTTGGCTGCTGGCTCGTGGCTGGTGAGTAGTTTGCTAGAGGCTGGTCGGCAAGGCGTACCCGTTCGCGGGCCAAAACGGCAGTGCGGCTGTTTGCTCCTTGCCCGATGGTATTGTTGTCATGTCTGTGGTGGTCCTGGTCACAGAAAGAGAAAAACATGATCCAAGATTGCAATATTTACCAATTGGGCGGCGATGATTTAAAATCAGGAAGTAAGAGTACCCGGCAAACTGGACCGAGCAAAAAAAAACAGTCAACATAAAAACAAATCAAAAAATTGAACCAATCAGAAACTAGACATGTTTTCAGGAACCGAGGTGCTATGAACGGCTGGAAGGGCCTGAGACTGCGAGACTTGGATAGCCTCATCGAAGGGTGTAACTAGCCACTACATCCTGTATAATGATGTGTTTTCTTCAGCTTCTTTGGGTTCCCATCAACACCAGAGTTCGATGGACATATCAAAACATGAAATCTGCGAGAAACACACTAGAGTCACTAGATGCACATGACAGTTCAAGACGTTCAATAAAACATCTTGCAACCCACACGCTCCAAAATCGAACCATATGATGAAACTTTACAATGGAGGGCCTGCAGCTTTCAACAGAAAACCTCATCCATGGAATTTGGAAGCACTCCAGTACGTCCTGAACATGTTACGCTTCGGGCCCGTGAACGTCCCACACAAAATCAATCCAATCATGCACTCTTCTCTGGTCCAAACGTGGTGAGATACCAGCACCCTCACTCTCCTATCTTCGATGCAAATGTCACCAGGATGATTCTCATTTCTCCGTCAAGTTCGGCAGGGACGAGGAGACTTATTTGAAATGTCAGGATTTACATGCAACATAATGAAACCAGGTGACATGCACAAGAGCTTGCCATTCTTGGAATGGAATATTTTGTGTGTATATCTAAATTTGTACATATTATATACAAAAGCGATCGCGCATTTGGGCCAAACGATCGCTCTCAGGAAAAAAACATTCGACTAAGGTCAAGAAATGAGAGATCCTAGATAAGACACCAGATGAAGAACAGGAGTGAGTTCTATGTGCTTTGGTTTGTTGCTTAGGTCCGCTGACAATGGCATATCAGATCGCCATATCTCTTGAGGGGGCTTTAAGTCGAAATCTTAATGCAGAGATGAGTCAGATTCGCGCATAAAGAGAGACAATGCAAGTCCAGGCAATCTCCAATCTCTGCGCAACACGGGAGTCATGGGGAAAAATTTGCAGCCCCTTCCCCTTGACTTCAATCCGCTAAAGCTTTCCATTGAAGCTTTCCTCCGGCACCAGCAGCGCCCACCAAAAAGCCACTGAGGCCACGGCAGCGGTTGTTCGCAGCGTTGGCATCGGCACCGGCCTCCAACAGGACGCGGGCGCAGGCCTCGTGACCATTTTCAGCCACCGCCATGAGCGCCGTCCAGCCTTGGCCGCGGGAGCTGTTTGGGGGCGGAGTTCGTTCTCACTGTCGATGTGGGAAGGTTCCCATTTCATCAATCGTATGAGGGGCTTTGGTACAGGATGACCCCTATCCGCTACCATGTGGGCTACCTTCAAGCAATTGGACTATTTAGGGAAATGAACGTGGAAGAAAGCGCCTCAAAACGAGATCATGTGGATATAAAATTATATCACGTTTTCTCTGACATTCTGTCTTTCTGCATGTTTTGGTTTCAAAATTTCTGCTTAACATCAACAAGACACAGATCACCCCTATAGTGGCGAACACCGGCGCTGGTGGATACGGAGTGGTCAAAACAAATGAAGTTTGGTTCAGAATCGGTTAACGGTTAACGGAGTGATTCATTTCGTGATTGGTCGGTGGTTGGGCGTTGGCGCGTTTGCCTCATGGTTAGCTGCTGGACCGTGTTCCGTTCTGTCCCGGGTTCGGCGGTTGGCAAAAGGTGAACTGAAGTGGCCTTGACCAATCATCGTGGTTAATTGGTGGGTCTGGCTGGGGTCTGCAAATGAAATCAAACGCGCAAATAATTCTGTAATTCAATATTCGCCTACTTTTCTTACAAGTTTCTTTCGCTCGAAAGCACCAAACAAAAGCATCCAAGATAGCAATCTCTTGTTGAAGGCAAAGCATGTAAAAGTACACGAGAACATCGCGCGAAAGAAATAAAGACCCAAATGGAATTCTAATTGTAAGCAGGTCCTTTCCAATTGGGGACTGGGCCCTCAACATTTGAAGTGAACATCATTCAGCTTTCCGCCCGGCCGCGCTTGATTTTCCCCCAAGATGTGCGAATGGTAGTCCACACACACAATCAGTCTGTCACAAACCAGCGGATGTTTAAATCCAAAGCTGGAAGTTCAACCCATAGGACTTGGATCTAGGGAAGCCTTTGGCACACTGGATGGTCAGTCAACCCGTTGGCATCGATGTACCTTAGGAAGACTCATGCTGTTCCCCTTGGATGAACGTGTCCCAAGATGTCTCAGCATGTTGCGGTCAGGCATTTACAAAAAATGAAAACATATTGAGTGAAGCTACTCACGTCTGATTGCACATGCATGCGCCGCCCAAAAGCTGGAGTCATCCGGCTTCTCAGAACGCGCATGCTTCCATGCCATGGAGTAAACCTCAGCTTAGAATAACATCCGCCACCCAAGTCATTGGATGAGTGCAAGCGTGTTGTCTGTAAAATTGTTATGTTTAATTTCATGGTTTTGTTGCAGCCAAAGGGCCGAAGCGAGTTTCCTTTTCACAGCTAGCTCCTCATCACCCAAATCCTTCTTTCCTTCTGTCTTTTTGCGGTCTTTGGATGCACGCTGCTTTTTCTTGGGGCTAGCCTTTGCCTTTGCCTTACTTTTTGCCTTTGGTTTTGCTGCTGGTTGCTCTTTTCCTTTTCCTTTGGTCTTCTTGGCTTTTGGTTCTGCTGGTTGCTCCTGCTTTCCTTCTCCTTTGATCTTCTTGGCTTTTGGTTCTGCTGGTTGCTCCTGCTTTCCTTCTCCTTTGATCTTCTTGGCTTTTGGTTCTGCTGGTGGCTCTTGCTTTCCTTCTTTGGTCTTCTTGGCTTTTGGTTCTGCTTTTTGCTTCGGGTGAGCTTGCAGGAGCTGGGGGCTCTTCTCAGCAACGTTTGGGTTCAGAGGAGACATTGTGTCCATCTCAGTAGGCTGGATGCTTTCTTGCTGGGTTGGTGTCAACGCATCGCTCAAGGCATCGCTTTGCTTGCTTGGGGTCAGCGCAGCTTCCAGGTTCGGAAAAGGTTCCGTGGTCTCATCATCCATGGCGGTTCCAAGGTTGATTGGGTCAGCAGGTTCAGGAGTTTCCGAAATCTTCAGGTCGATGTCGTTCAGGTCGGTGTCGGTTCCAAAGAAACATTCAGCCCACAAACCAGAACCAACGGGAACCCCATCCTCGTAGGAAGGGCCTTAGCAGAAAGCATTGATTGTCAAATTTAAGATCATCAAACATGTTGGCACAGTGTGGCAGTCTATGTTGCCACGTTTCCCATCAACAGTGGCTCTGTCCCCCAACTGTAGCCATGTTGTTTGTTTCTGGCAAGCCACAAGGATTCTCAGCTTCCACGTTGGTATGCAAGACATCTTCTACCTGCATGAAAGAGAGAGAGAGAGAGAGAGAGAGAGAGAGAGGATGAAACACACTAGATTTGCGGTTTTGTTTTTACCATATTTAACCTTTGGGGGAGCCAACGGGTATCGATCGGGTTGGCTACAATGGTTTTCCCATGCCTCAACTGCATCATCCCGATCCCAATCTTCTGGAAACTCATCTCCCCACGTAGCATCCTTAGAACCACCATGCGATCGAACGCATGGAAGTGAGCAGTGGCTTGGGGAGCAAAAGCTGATAAGTATGGCGGAATAAGTCCTATTGGACATGCTTACCATTGGAATTCCATAGGAACAAGTGGTAGTAAATGATGAATAAACAAACAAATTAGTGGGAATGATCAGGCCCATAGCTTGCACTGTACTGAAGCCAGCAGAAAACCAAAGCAGACCAGCTTCCTGCGTGTCGCCGCCAATGACGCCGACATCATCACCTTCAAGGCGAGCATCCATGGCCTGGGAAACAGGACCGGCAGTACCAAATGAAAATTGTTTCCAAACAAGTGTTGGGACATGTTGGAGCAAAATGGCGATAGAACACCCCAGGCCTCCTTTGCAAGACGGAGATTCTCTTCTTTCAGCCCATAATCATACTCGTTGACATTGCCATCCAACTCCATTGAAAACCTTAGAACCAAGAATCATTCAGAGGATACCTAAAGACTAATGAGGCAAGATTGCGCTAAAAGAAACAAACAATAAGTTTGGACCAAGAAACCAATCAAGATCATCGATCTTATCCATTTCATACTGGAAAGAATCGTCCTCATGTCCGAAATCCTGACAGGGCTGGTTTGTGCTTGGTCAGTTGCATCATCAAATCACAGTTTGTGTAACAGTTTTGTTTAGACCGATCATAATTTTTACACCACGATGAGAACCAAAAGATTGGTAATTCAACAAACATTTGAAAACGATACTCCTCATTCTTCCTGCGTTTTCCAGCCGGCTTCTTGGAAGTGACTGACTTGGCACTTGCTGGACGTTTCATACTACCTGTGGTTGGTTTCAAATCCTTCGGGATGCCGGACTCACTCAAAGATGGATCATCTTGTTCATCGTCATCATGACTGCTTCTCCCTCCCAAAGGTTCATGTTCAGAATCAGTTGGCAAATCATCTGGGGGAACTGCACTGCTGCCACTAGCTGGTTTCTTCATTGCTGCCTTTGCAGCAGTCGCACGGGGTTTGCTAGGTTTGCGAGGTTCCTCACCAGCCTTTTCACCTGATGATTCATCAGAAACTCGGGGAGGCAGCCCATGTGAAGATGATGAAGCTCCTCCAATCACGCGGGTATGTTGGAAAACGGATTGTGAATAGGAGGAGTCAAAAATCATTCTCACTCAGTGTGATGGATGATTTTCAAAGCATAATTAGTACATATTTTTCAATGAACATATAATATATAATATACATATATAATATATACACAGTATGTATGCCATCAATTCAATGGGCAACCTGAGTGAACCTGTCCTGCATTCATGGCATGTGCTGGCATTGATCGCAAGGGCTGCAAAGCAGACTTCGGCACGGAGGCTGCAGCTCGCGGTGGTGGTGATGAGGTCTGACCCAGATTATCAGAACCAAGCATACGTCGTAGGTTGAATGCCTGAATCAGAATGGAGTCGGTTGGGAGCTCATAACTCAAAAACCGATCAAATGTGAGATGGTTGAATTGCAGCTCAAGTCACGGGAATGCGAAGCACCGTTGTTGGTGCCACCTCTTCCACATCGCTGTCGTCCGCCATGACGGGCAACACCACACCGCCCCTAAAGATACCCCAAGTCACTTGATGGATGGACAAACATGAATCGGATGCATTCGGAGGCATTTGGAAAAGTATGGATCGTATGCGATCGTATGCGTTCCGGAATGAAACGCCAACATGTGTTTGACTTGACTGGCAAGTTACAGGTTCATGTTTTCAGCTGCAACGGTTCCATGTCAGGTGGATGGCTTCGTGGTGGACGCTGTATGCATCCAGAACCCTGGAAGCTGGGCCCTCAAAAGAAACAAAAACAGTAACAGCGAATCACGTATGGTTGCTGCCCAAATATCATTGACCCAGCTTCGGGTTGAAAGACCCCACACATCAGTCATTGAGGCTAAGTAGGCCAGACCCAGCAAAGCACGTTTTTGGATGTTTTTGGTTCTGGTGGTAGATAAGCATCATCATTGGAAATAAACAAACAGGCTTTGGTATAAGATCGAAATGGCCAGCCATTGCCCAATGAGCCCAAGAAATTGGCCTGTTCGGCCTTCTCACATCAAAACGCATTGAAGAGTGCCATTCATGGCCCTCTCACATCAAAATCATATCGGCTTTCTCAGATTAAGCGCATGGTAGCCTCGCCCAAGTCCAAGTTTCCGGACATGACCATGATGGGCCTGATAGGCATCACAATCTTCGTTCCCGAACTATTGGAGCAGTCCAACCTTAGTAAGACTAAGCGTGGATACAGGTATGCAGCAGGCCTCTACCGGTAGAAGGCTGAATTTTGGTAAATTATTGTTTTCTCTCCCATTGTTTTGGTTGTTACAATCAATGTGTCCTTCATTGTGTTTCTGGTTGTAGTTTTTGTTGTCGTTATCGCTATGTTCTTTGTTCTGGTGCTACTGGTTCCTGATGACGGTTTGTTTTGCTTGATCCATGGATCGGGGGACATCAGCAATGAGTAGAGAATCGCGATGATTTACCACCAAACAGACCATGAACAATAATGGCAACAGAAACATTTTTCAAGTAACCAGCAAAGAGCCTTGTTGGTTGCTTGGCATGTTAATATGGTTTAAGGAGCCCGTAACGATCTGTATGGGGTATGGATTATTTTGTAAAAATGTATTTTCTAGTTACCACTATTCCTACTTTGGGTGACTAGTTAAGCTTATGATTAGCGCTACTAATGCTGTTACTATTTATTACTTTTAATTGTATATTTCTACTGCTGCTACTACCACTAGTGGTACTGCTATCATCACCTTTGCTGCTACTATATATATTACTACTACTTTTACTAACTACAACAACAAAAAGAAGTTAAAAAACCCAATGTGCACCCGGGACCACACAAAATAGGGGGTGAATCCTGGAAACAATTTTGGTAAGGACTTGGATTTCAACCATTCAAAAATGAATGATGAAGACTATCATGTGTAGTTTTTTACTGGACATCCAAGTTTCCGAACACTAATCGTCCAGGGGATGAAGCTGATTGACTTGAGTTGAAGCTGCATTAAGCATCCCCCAGAGCGAACCCAGACGGGTGTATCGCATAGCCTAGGAGCCTGCATCTCCACGCAAGACTGATGTGCTGGGCACTCTTGGTTTTACCAATGTCCAAGTAGCTTCCGAAATTACGGTTGGTCAAATCGTCTTTCTTCTGCTTCTTTGCTCTCTTTCTTGGCTTCTCAGCATCCTTTTCTTTCTTGACATTTTTGTCTTTCTTGGTCTCTGGGTCTGGAATGTTGTCAAGCACAAACACAAGCGGCTTGGTCTGCTTCCAGTCGCCATTCTGCAACGCATGGTGGCTGACTTCCAGCTTCACCTGCGGCTGCTCCCAGGTGGGTTTGGTCTAATCTAGTGCGGAAGAGTGAACATCTTGATATGACCAGAGAGGATGCACTAGAAAGAAGATAACTAACATGACATGATGTCTGAGGCCAGTTGCCTCACCGCAATCTTCGAGATCAGAGAGCAAGGACTGCAGCGTGACAACCGTTTCCAAATTATCAATCTTTTGGAGATGTTCTGGTAGATCCTTTTTTTCCAAGAGAACCAAACTGGTGCCACAGACTGCGAAATTGAAGAATCTGCTGAAAGCATCATCATCCAGCAGCTCTTTGCCTTCCTCAGAATGCACTGAAGCTATGGAAAACACAATCCACCCTTCAAAAATAGCTCTTTGTGATCTAGACACTGCCTACTCTGTGCCCTCTTTGTCAATCATTGCAAATTTGCTCTATGATTTGATTGACTATGATCATTTGCTGTCCCAATTGCTGCGCCATCACGCCACTCACCGCTCCCGAATCCAAACCTTGCAGGGCGAGAGATCCAGAGTGGAGCCGAGGACACAGCGACAAGGGTTTTGGAATATGTGCACAGGAAATAAAGTCTAAAGAAGAGTCAAGTCACAATTCGCGATTCTGAAAGAACTGGTTTTTGCTTCTGGAGCAGATGTACACTTCAGTACCGCCATTGCCCAAGACGAGGTCACAAGTATTGTTCAAGCTGTACGTTTTCCTTGGATAAAGGTAGTGGAGACATGGAGAAATGATGTCGCAAAAAATTCAGAGAGAGGGGGAGAGAGTCAGAGGTAGAGCTAAGGACAGTAGCATTGAATGCCCAAATCAAGCACAAACCTATGCACATCGAGAACCTATGAGTCTATGAGTTTCAAGAATCGATGAAGAATAATATGTCAAGGATCTATGGGCATCCAGAAGTCTCAAAGATCTATGGGCGCATGAGCAGCAAAATCAGTATATCAACATCTGCGAGCATCCGGGATCTGTGTGTACCAAGGACGTATCCACATGAAGAAGTGTTGAGCATCGCTGATTTCATTACCAAAGACTGTCAAACATCTATGATCATCTATGAATCTGTGAGTATCAATTATGAACATCTATCAGCCTCAGGGATCTTTGACTACCAAAAGTTTTAAGTAAATATAATATTTAATTCATATTATATATATATGTGTGTATTTCATATTTTATCAAATATTTAATATGTATAAATATAGAATATATATATTATGTAGTATATATGTAAATCTGTTAGCAAAGATCTATGAACTCACTGCCTGCGGCAAGCCTTGCCCCAGTGTAATGCCAAAGACTCGGATCTGTGAGCTTGGAAACCACTTCATGCGCTGTGTGCTCCACCTTGATTCGCTTTGCAGGACGCTCTGCGGCTTCGGTGCCATCATCGGTGGCAGCAACAGTCCTGCACCCAGTTCCGAGGAAACAAAAAATGGTAACGGTCAGTGGGTGGTGTGAATTTTTAACCATCAAATACTCATTGTTGGTGGTTAGATTTTTTAACCATCAAATGAAGCGGTGCAGGTCAACAAGATACTTTTTAGATACCCATTTCCTCGTATCGGACAGCCAGAACTCTTGGGTAGCGTTGTACTCTTGGTTGTGCTGGGCAATAATTTCCTTGGCCCTGCTGGACGTGAACTCGTTGTCAACCCACTTGGATGCAAGGGATTCCAGGATCAAAAGGGAATCTGCCTTTTGCATGGTCACCCTGAATGCCTGCTCCTTTTCGGTCGAGTAGCCAGCTTTCAATGCAGCCAGGATGGGATCAAACTGTGGAAAGTTCGGGATTTGCAGGCGCCCTGACCTGCAACCTTCGTAGAGTTTGTTCCCAACAAGGTTAACAATGTCAGAGCCACTGGAATCCAAGTTCATGGTACCGCAAATGCAGTCATTGCCCTCAGCATACTCCTGGAAAAGGGTCAGCCAACTCACAACAATTACTAATCCAAAGATAGATAACTCTAAGCCATGATTGTGGTTTAAAACATATCCATAAACCGTTTTTGTGGATCCTCCATCGCGGTCAGCGCCGGCCATCCATCGTATCCAAACATGTCGATGAGAATTGTACTCTTCACTGTCGGGATTTTGAAAGCAGCCAGAGATTGGCGCAAGAAGCTTGTACCACCACTCACCTGAAGAGTTGAGATGCTAAATATGGGTGAGATAGTGGCGAGGGTCAACATATTGTGCATTGTGATTTTTTGGGAAAGATCATCAACCATAATGCCAAGAAGCCTCACGCATTTCCTGGACATCGGTCATCGCTCGACCGAGGTGTGGAAGGCCAGACTTTTGAGGACTAGCCTTGTGGAGCAGTTGGCTGGGACGTTGAACAAATTTTATTGTAGTAGACCAGATTTTGAATATAACCCAACCAACATCAACCATGGAACGGAGATAGATTCCTGAAACCAACAAGTTGAAAGAGACAAGTTTCAGCTTCATCCCGATTCTTGAAACATGTTGAAATACTAGCTGCATCCAACCAACATCAACCAAACACTGGTTTTGGATTTGAGATACCGAAGGCCTGAGGTGGCTTGTACATCTCCGATCTCTGAAGCATGGAAACTCCATGCACTGTTCCAGTCTTAAATCCGCGTGTGTTGCGGAAAAAATTTCTTTTGTCCCGGGACACGATGCAGAGGCCTGAAATCATGCCATCTCGTTTGCCGTACACCGTGTCCTAAGCTTCGGTTGGCTGCCAGCAGGGATTTGATCAATGTATTGGTGTCCTAAGTTTTTCAGCGCAGATTTGAGGAACATATGCTGGTGCCCTAAGTTTTGACTAGCACGGATTTGAGGAACATATGATGGTGTCCTGAATTTTGATTGGCTGCCCAGCTGAATTGATGAACACCCCACAATTTACAGGCCAAGGCTCAGGAGAAAAGATCCAGGCCATGTTGCGGACCGTCAAGTTTCGATCTTTCTGAGCCAATGCGCTCCTTATGAAACAGATTCGTGACAACAACAGCCACATGGTTTAATTGCTGTTTGCCACATGCTCAATTCTTCAATCAAATGCACATTGTTTTCCCATTGTTTTCCTTTTATTCATGTGTAAACTTGACGTATCATGGTTGAGAGTTCAACCGCTGATCAGTTTCATGACAAGATTCTCAAGCTTGTAGCGCACATCTCTGACATCCACATCATCAGGATCCCGGTCTTTGCCCCCAGCACTTGAGTCGGAATCCGAATCACCCTCATCCTTCTTGACAGGATGTTTCTGGCCTTCCTCCTCTTTCTGCTTGCCTGCAGACTTCCTGGGGAAGGAGGCGGCAAAACATGTCGTGGCTTTGTTGGGTGTGAGGAGTCCCTACCAAAAACCTTTCCAAGCAGAAGGCTACCGAAAACCAGGGGAAATTAATTTGTGACAAAACAAGCCGATACCAACCAACAATTTTCAAAACTTGGGTCCTGCCCTCCGATTGTCCTGCTCTGTTGGGATGTACCAAAAGGCACATGCTGTTCAATGGCAGGTCAGAGATCACATTAGTGATGAAATTGTGGAAAAAGGATTCTTTCCCGGCAGTCAATATGCCCACAGTGGGGCAATTCAAGATCAAAATAACGCAGTGGTCGTCAGCGGTGTTTGAATGCGCCTGGATGTGTTCCCTAATCCAAGATCGCACTTTCGGCATCAAAACTGCCTCTGCGTCAGATGTCTTGCTGGCAAACGTGGCCAGGTTTGACTCAAGGAAGCACGCGATGCTTTCCCAGGCCCGGTTGTGGCAATCCTGGTGACGCAGGGTGTGATAATAAAACAGGGGGAGCATTCCTCTGAAGATATATCAGTATGTAGTATAATGTATAATAGATAAATCATACACTATGTAGTATATCAAATTTTATTTACAGTAATATTTTTCATTCAATATTCATATACAACATGGTGAAAATAGTATATACAATAAATACATAGTGGGTGGAAAACCTTGTTTGGATTGTTTAGACACGGCAGCTGCCCATGTCCTCAAGCTGTTTGACCAGCTTGGCCCGTGTCTTCTCTCCTTCTTTCTGAGCCCTCAGACGGTTGGAACCGCAGTTTGGTAAAGCCAGACCCCAACAAACCACCTAACGATCAACCTCGATCAACCAAACTAACAAGCAGCCAATTATAACAGACCATCCACAAGCCACCAACCACTAGCCACCACTAACTCATTTGTTTAACAAACATAGCAGGACGAACTCATTCTGTTCCAATGTTGTTTGTTATTGCTTGCTATTGCTGCTCAAAACAACAAATGCCATCGGATGCCACCGGGAAGGAATCGATTAACCATGGCAAACACAACCGCTTGCAAAGAAACTGTTTGATGAAGTTTTCATTGGTCATGTTGTAGAATTACATGGATGTGATGAACTGGATACATAGGACGTGTTCTTCAGTGAAGCCCCGAAAATTGGAAACCAAGGCTCAGAATTCGGTCGCTGATGAACTGTGATTGGTCAGCGCGTAGCTCCTCTTGCCATGCAAGGAACGCAGCATCATGTGATTTCTGCAGCGCGTTTCTTGCTGAATCCTGGTGTTCTCTCATGAATTCTTCGTAGGTTCTCCCAGCAGCCTGGCAGTCAAAGCTCATGTGGATGGAACCATTCAAAACTTAGTTTGCCCAAACATAGCATGACCTTTCCCTGACAATAGACTACCCAACTTGTGCCCATGGTGTGCTTATTGTTTGATTCTACTTTTGTTGAATCATGAAAGAAACCAATATCAAGTTCAAATCAATCTAATCTAACATACCGTGACTAACGCTATCATTTCTTTACATCGACAATTTATGTTGTCCAACAACTAAGCTTTGGTAGCTTGCCTCCAGGACGAATGGAAGCCTCTCCCAATCGAAGCTCTCATCGGCAGATTTCAGAGCTCCAAAGAGGTCAGAATCGAGAAGCCTTGGGTGCGGGATTTTAGCAGCGGTTGAAAACCTTCAAAAAATCAATCAACTTCTCGGTATGAAAATCATGGACCAAAACTTGACGCATTCTCCAGAAACCCCATCACAAAATCAAGGTTCTGGAGCAACCCCATGATTTCCAAGCAAGCCGGATAAACCTCCAACCCATGATTGACATCCCCAAAAGCATTGGATTTGTGACGGGGTTTCTGGAAAACGCATCATTTCCACCACCCAAATTCACCATGTCTCGGGATGATTGATTTAGCCAGCCATTTGGCCGGGGGGTTGTGACGGGGTTTCTGGAGAACGCATCATTTCCAAAATGATTTTTAAAGGGCCAAATGGATTTGGCGACCAATCACGTTTTTACCACATTAGCCAAAGGCATTTGGCGACCAATCACAATACATTGGCCAAGGACAATGGGTCAGCCAACTGGGAAACATGTTAAGTCTTAATGCGCACAACATTTTTTTCCGGAAAGGCACCCATCATCAAATAGTTTTTGATGGCGTTGCACGCATTCAGCTGGAAACTTGCTGGCCATCTTCTCTTTCAGCCATAGCCACAAACATGTAGCATCATGACATAGGATCTGAGCATCTTCGCTACGTTGCACTTCTTTCTGCAGGGTGTTGATGGCTGCAGGGTATGCCCCAAAACAAATTCACAGAAGGAAGCATTGTTGCAACTGAAGTGTTCACCCCAAACTATTGTTTGAACAACCCAAAGAAATCCAAGGGAAACCAACAAAGCAATACATGCCCTGCTCCAGTCCTTCTTTTTGTTCGTCGCTTCCTTGGACACGTTCTTGGCAAAGTCCTGGCAACAAGGCACACGGTGGAGGGAAATGCGGAGAGTCATTGAAAGAACATCATCTAGCTTCCTATCAAAACTATATAGTTGGATGGCATCACACTGATGCTCGGGCTAGGATTTTATTAATTCTAAATGGTTCCAATTCCAAATTCCAGCGACAAATCATGAAACAATGATGGTGTGCGAACAAAGGCCAAAACCCAACAGTGGTCCTGAGTGACTCTCTGAAAGTACGCCACGCAGCTTTCATCACTTGTGCTCAGAATCTCTTGCCAAATTTGCTTGCCCCTGTAGTTCTCGGACTCTTTTCGGCTGCCAGCACCAGGGACGTAAAAGTCCAGTTGCAAGATAGAGTGGGGCAATCCTTGGAATTACCCATGTAGGATGCCGAAAAGAAAAATGGTCCCCAGAGCACCCCAAATTTAACTTCTTGAGGTCATGGCTCTCAACATGGAAACTGACCAGCGTTGCCACTCCATAAGATCGGGATGGTTTGCAAATATGACTAATGGAACCAAGTGTCCTGACAAATGGTGAAGAAACTGGTCATAGTGAGATGCGAGCAATTGAGTTGCCTCCTGTGGCACCCGCAGCCTCAGAGCTTAAGGCTTGATATCCACCATCCCCCAGGTTGACCAAGGCGAGTTCGTAATTATGTGTCCACGAGGAAAAAAAATGTTTGAAACACATTGGAACTAGGAAAATGGGATTAGAAAAATCAGCCGAAAAGCAAATTCATGATCAGTGCCTTTCGAGCTGAATCTATCTTGTGTTTCTTTACCGTTGTCATCCTGTTGTACTGGGCGCATGCTTGCGATAGCAGGTCTCTCAGCGCGCAACGTTTGCCTCCCGCAATCTTCCTTTCCAAAGCAATCACTTGTTGGAGTTCCCCAAGCATAGTGATGGGACTTGGCTCAATCTTCTCGGATGTCACGAATCCCATTTCTAGGTGGTGAAGCGAATGCGCAATGACAAAAACCGTTCAACAACCAAAAACCTAACACCGTTTGTTTACATTGAAACTTATGTTCATGTTCCATATGCCCCCAACAAATCAAGTAAAGAGGAACATGATGTCAATAAAAATGCAAACACGTGCAAGCAATGACAAAGGCTCTCAAGGAATGTAGGAAGTGGTGGGACGGGTTTTCAAATTCAGTGTAGCAGCACCGCACGGAAGCAAAACTTTCAAGGACAGCTGAAAGAGCAGCATCCTTTGCAACATCGTCCACTGTAATCTCCAGCTCAACTAGGAAACCGATGACCGCAGCCATAATTAGCACCTTTGTTTGCCCATCGCTGATGCCCACAGACCCCTGCAGGATCGTGCGGGAGCCTCCATCCCGCTTTGGGAATCTCACTTCGACGGTGCCAATCGAGGCGCGGTATCCGTAGGCGACAAATTCACCAAAGTGGCTGTTGAACTGGAGGTTGCTAGGCCAAACTTCAGGGAACGGTTGACTATAAACCCCCAAACAAACATTCCTTTCAATAGATCGGGTTTCTTGGTAGAGTGAATATGGTGGTTTCTTAGAATAGGGGTAACCCCCCCAATCATCCATTACTAGTCATTTATAGCAATAAACCAGCCATTTTTTGGGCTCCCTATTTTGAGAAACCACCATATGTTTCTCCATGTTTTGTTGAACACAGTGTAACAATGTTTGGATAACCCCCCACAGCCATTTTTGCCAGATCTGGTCATGTTGAAGGCGGTCAGGGGCAAGTAGAACTCGTCCATCGACTGATTGGGGATCATAGTCTGATGCTGCTTACCCGGGGGAAGAGTCACCCGATCCAGCACATAGGTATTGATAGCCTGGGCCCAATCCCCAAAAACGCTGGTTCTGAATATGGATATTCTCAATTCAAAGTTACTGAAAACATCTGAAAACATACTAAATGAGGGGCGGACTCGCTCCAGCCGATCACTGCCACCAAAAATGTCCTGCAAGTGTTGGCCCAAGTTCTTCTGCCCAACAACCTTGGATTCCGCAGCAGCAACACGTTGAGTGAAGTCTTGTGAGGGACAAAATTGGTGTAAACAAACAACAGTTCTTGGGGGAAACCGTTGACCTATATAGAAAAGGTTTGGGCGACATCTTGTATCCAAGAAACCGTTTCAAAGTATGTCATGATTTGGCCTTTCAAGCCAACCCCACCATTGCCAGTCTCCGCATCATCAGCAAGCATGGCACTTATGTGAATCCACGATGTGTGGTTGAATCACTCCCAAGCCGAAATCTTCTCTAGTATCAGGCATCATTCAAATACAATCAGGTCATGATACTTGAAATTAAGATGATCAGCAACATCACGCATGCAGCTGCTTGACCACTGACAAGTTTTCACCCCAGTTCCGATCGATGCACATGTTGAAATCACGCCATCGGGAATCATCCCCCACGGTGGAACACCACCTGAAGTTCATGTGGTCTAGGGCCTGGTGCCCGTTGACCAAGCTGAAAATCAGACCAATTAACACGGTGAGCCCTAGCTTCCCGCAAAAATGTCAAAGGAGCCGGCCTTTCACCAAATCCATCCCCATTGATCATGCTATCATACCATGCCACAACCCGGTGCAACTGTGGAAAGTCTCGCTGCAAGGCCATCTTCAGTGCGCGAAGCTCTTGACGACGGCCATCATCAAGCTCACAGCGTTGGATGGGGCAACCTGGATCGTCAACTCCCTGGAAGGCATCCCGGGAACTGGACTGAAGGGAAGCGGGCCATACCAGCAGAGGATCTTGACATAGCTCCTTGCTTGACATTGTTGCCTTCACCAAACAAAAGATATCATCATCATCAGGAGCAGTGCCCATAGCTCGCGGTAGTCGACCACGCATTTGCTGGACATGTTCTGGCATCCCTGCATGAAACCACCAGCACCAATTACGAGGACGGTTTTGAAAGAACAGCATTCAATTCACATATATGTGATAAAAACCATGTTTGGTCGTCCTGCCTGATCGAAGCATGAAAGTGAAGTGGTGTGGCACAGGGGTTTGCTCTTCATTCGCACGAAAGGCGCGAACTTTGAAGCAGTTCTTGAAAGTCACATTGGATGGAATGATCTCTGTCCACTGGCGTGCCTAAAGGGAAGAAGCAACTAAAAAAACCAGTGGTTTCAACCTGTCATGGACTTAGCATCCAAAAAAATAGACCCAATAGTTTGTTTCCCAAATTCAATTCAAGCTACCACACCAAGAATGTCAACTGAAAAGGTCTGCCCCCTTCTCTGAAAAGCCGGTTGAAGCTTTGACTGGAGGATACGCTGGATGTCCCGAGGTGTTTGCAATGGTTCTGGAGTTGAGTTGAGCGCGTTTGCACAAAGAGCGAAAAGGCTGTCAACATCTTCATGCGTGTGGCCAACGGAGAGATGACTCTCCGTGGCCACACGGAAGTTTCCATTTTGGATGCGGGGGGCAAGGGTTCTCATTGAGTAGGTATTTCGAACCTCTTTGACAGTGTTGTCTGCCTGGATCCATATCCTAAGCTAGGATTGAAATCGACCCAGGGAACAGCAATTCAATCAGCCCATCAAATGATCAATGCATGCCCCTAGAGCCCAACTTGAAAGCCAAGAATCTCTTCGGCAAACGGCTTGTTGAATGCTTTGCACTGCTTCCAAACTTTCTCCAGAGACACCATTACCTCAGGACCGCAGCCAGCAGAAAGAGCAAGTGAAAAAAATACATGTTCATTCCAGGCTTAAATAGAAGCCCATACAAACCCATAAACATACAGTGTTTCTGAAGCATGTTGCAGGTACACACTCCCAGTTCCAATTCGATCCTGCTGACATGCCCTCTCGAGCAGTGAGGTACAAAAAGGCTCCGTGGCCATGTATCATGACAGCTGTCAGCACTAGCTGCGCTCCTTAGATCGTACTTGCTCAGCAAACCCATTTGGTTTAACCAAACCTGAGGCTTAGTAAACAAAACATAAAGGCTGATCAGTTGACCTGACAAACAATCACAAACCTTGAATAAGATTTTGCCATGCATCTGCTGAACATTTCATATACTGTCCTTTTCGGACATCTTCCATATGGGTAGCGAGGTAAGCACAGCTTTGAGCGATCAAAAGAGTCAATGATCACTGTCAACATGTCACCCTGGTAGGTGGAGCGGTTTCGTGCCGCCCAATAGACACGTCGATCATCAAATTGGGCAGAATAGTGCGACAAGAGTCTGTCACAAAGTTTCGCATGCTCTGCGAAGTCCTTGGCGGGGCAACTGGATTCAACATGTTTCCCAAGATCCTCCAAGTAGAGAACGCGAACATGGAACATAAGAAAAAATGAATTCTCTAAAAACATGTTTTCCATTATCATCCAAGTAGACACCAAGAACGTTAACAATATGTGAAACAGAAAAAACGTACTACTGATTTCCAATTCAATTTAGAAACAGTTGCAGAGTGAATGGCCATTTTGAGAGACTGGCACACAACACACATGGAATGTTCTGAGCGTGGACGGAAGCGTAAGCAAACATGCCAGGCTTTTGCTGCTTGGTAGAATGTCGCCCGTGAAGCTGGGGTCCCATTTGTTGTTCTGATGAATGCAAGATACATCAAATATAGGGAAGCCATATTACCCGGTGGCAGTTGTCGCATGGGCAATGAAGTAGGATCAAGCTCATTGACCTGTCTCGTCGGACCCAGAAGCCGTTCCTCTATGAGTTTGTCCAGCAGCCGTTCCCTCATCTCTCCATCGGCAGTCGATGCCTGCTTGGTCTCTGCAGACTCAATCCTAGGAGCGCAGCGCATCACAAGTCAAAAGGTTTCGGGAAACGTTTAGTGCTTCTATTGGGAATCAATAGGTTGGTTGTGCTATCGGGTTCAGGGAAATATGATGTTTTCCCAGGGAAATATGATGGAAAACAAACGTTTTTCTGAAGGTCTCCCAATGACATGGTTGGCATTGACTCCCCAGCCGACCAGTAGAGGTGGGAGAAAAAACTGTTGACCGATGCCGTTTGCGATGCATCACGAGTCGTCTGACCTGAGTGGGATGGGTATCAAGTCAAGAATTACTGGGCCTGGGATGATGGGTATCCAAAACTGGTAAAGAGTTAAAAAGTAAATCCTGTGATCATGAGCCGAATGACATTGATTGATCTTGCGCTCATCAAGGCCACGATATCGCTTCTTGGTGCGTGACAATCTGTCTTTGCCTACTCCTAGAAATCTCATCCATGCAAGCCTGCACAGCTTATGACCTGTTCAGGGGCTGAGTGGAAATGAGTTGATATAGATGCAAAGCAAACTGACCCCTTGAAAAGTTAACCCGACAGTACTTCTGGACCATGTTTCTACCTTGGGGCTGCAAACACCATGAAGATTTGCAAACACAACTTGATGCATATGAGTTTGGTAGGCGCTGAAAACAGTCATGGTGATTTAGAACTTAGATCAATGTATTTAGATCACTCGGTCCTTCAATGCTCCATGTGGCACGTGGGGCAGCTTCACTCTGTATGCTCCACAAAACGGCGTCCTGGGACTCCTTGTTTAATGCCCAAAACGTGCGGCAGGCATTGAGAAGCGGCTTGAAGGGCATGCTGCATTGGCATTCACAAGGCGGGCACTTCAAAATGTCTTTGATCCTTTGAGGGTCGGCCCCATTGGAAGAGTACGATGACTCATCATGTGATGATTGCAAGCCATGTAGCGATGCCAGACTACTCAACTTCAATGATACCTCACGTACCTTTGGTCTTGAGCATGTAGAGGAATCGCTGCTTGTGGACCCTGTAGGAGACCTGAATTGTACATGGCGCAACCTAGGAGGGTACCCATGGGTATGTAGCACAGCAAGTTTTGGAAGATTCTATCTTGCAATCAGGCAACTCAGAGCCACTGCTAGATTCATGTCCAGAGGATGACTCATCATAGCGCCACGCCGACGCTGAAGGCTGACGCAGCAGGGTATCTTTGGCATCATCATAGCGGCCAAGGACACCCATCGGAGGTTGGGCGAAGGATTCAAATCCATGTAAAACCAATTATTGTTGGGCATACCCTGGCATGGTTGATATTCAAGAAGTAATTGATGATCTTCCATCAAGGGACGGTTGGTTATTGGCTGATGATGGCTTCTAAGAATACTAATGGTTAGCAAATAACTACCATAAGCTATTTCATGTTTAACTGCCATTGTTAAATGCTGGGTGAGTGACACTGATGTTTCTGTTGTGACAGTGTACTGATTGTTTGGTCTGTGAAACTGCTGCGTGGAGGTCAGCAATTGGCTTACTCTCCAAACATTTTGGTTGATGAAGGAAACCAGCTAAACTCCCCAACTTACTAAGTATTGATCGGCTAAGTTTGCTGGTTTGGAAACTTCAAGATTTCCACTGCCAACCCCAGCTGCGCAAGTTACTATGCATGTTCTTTTCAACCCACTTCAAGTTCAATCAGCGGCGCGAGTAGCCGCAAGCAGCCATCAATCAATCAGCGGCGCAAGTAGGCCATCATACGATGCGGGTCCATGCTCTTCAACGTAATCAAGATCGCCACAAGGATTGGGCGGCTATGCATGGCGTTTCCAGCCAGCTTCTGCAACTCCTGAGCGCAGGGGGTCTTGTGAACATGTGTTCAACAGTTGAAGCTGATGTTGCCACCATGGTTCTGGAAGGAATGACCTGAAAAAAATAATTGTTCGCAATTGAACTTTTTGCATACCAGAATCAGAATTCGTGAAGTCACGCCAATCCATTTGCATCATAGGTACGCCCATCAATAGGCAACATTCGAGGCCTGCAAAGCACACAGGACCAAAACTGAAACTGTTGAACACACCCATGCGGCCTGTCAGAAAGCGCCCCTGCTCTGTGAGCAGGAACTTGCCATGCGGCCTGAGTGCAATCAGCATGGTACCCCTTGATGGTACCATTTGATTCTTACAACATGTTCATGTTACATGTTCATGACCATTCTTTGAGGGCTTGGCGTCAAGCACGGCAGTGGTGAACTGCTTGTTGAGCAATGCATTCTCCCAATGTTTTGCGACACGTTTGCAACTGCAAAGTCCCCTCCATGTTTGGAAGTAAGCAGATCCAGCGCCTCACATGCAGAATCAAAAACATGACATACATATTATTCTTTGCTACATTTAGATAGTAAGATATGATATTCACATGTCATTCTTGATTTTTCACAGTTTTCCATTCCATACCTCCCCATGTTGCCTCGATCTCTCTTGCGCATTTCACTTGCTGCGCTGCCAGTGGGAAAGCGGCTTTGAAGCTGCCAAATGCAGCCTTCACTTTCACCTGACGGCCCGGCTTGCACTTAGTCATTTAGTATGTTAGGGGAAGAACCAACGGAAGGTGATGAATACATCATATTGTCTCGATCTTTCAGTGTGGCTTGCTTGTAAAAGCACAAGTAAGTAAGGGCCTTGTTTTTGCGAGCCCACTCACGGTGATGCTTAGGCCACTTGAAGGAGCTTCTTTGCCTTGGAGGATGGTAAGCCAAAACACATTGTAACTGTAACTGTAGCAAAATAGAATGATGTCATGTACGGGGTCTGAACTGGTTCGTAACTTGCTATTTCTGGTCAAGTTACTTTTTGTTCAGTGCAATGCCCCGGGCACCAGAAGAACGGAAGGTTGCCTTCACAGCCCAGTGATCCCTTGGAAGAAGCAGTTCTTGCCTGAGCGCGCTATTGGGATTGGTGTGTGGAAACATTATCAGCATCATAAGTTCAACAACGAAATGAACATGAACATGATTAACCTCTCTACTGCGGGTCAGTTACCATGTGACGGTTGCTGGCTTTTGAAGATTAGCATACCACTCCACAGCAAATGCCTCGAGATCCAAGTCCCTCGTCACCATAAGTTCTTTGCGAACGATCAGGAAGAACACACGGTTGCGTGTCACGGGAGCTCCAAGGTGCAGCCTAGGCTTCATAGGGGCAAATTTCCCCCTAGTGTCAAGTTGTAGTGTCTCCGGGCAGCTTTGTTGCATAATGTTGTATGTGGCCAAGGAGCGGGTTCATGTCAATAGTCACACATTCATACCTGGGTACCAACATGTTGAAGCCACGCAGGGATTTTAAGATCACCACTGCATTGATATCAGTAGCTTAGATCACATGCTGATTGAAAGCTGTTTGACAGTCAAGTTTCTCGGGAAGGTTGGATGCCAAGAGCTCCAGCACTTTAGGGAAGACCTCCTTCTTCTTAATTCCAAGGACATTCTCAAGGACTGCAGCCTTGGTTGTTATTGGGTCCAGGCACCATGCATGATGTTAGTCACAGCAAGATATCCTGACGCTTGAAGTTAAGTTGAAACAGCTACTAATTCATGCTAGCAAGTGACACAAGGTTCGCATTCTTTGATCCTGTCAACCGTCTTATACATTTGCGCTGCCTCGGAATCCCTCAAGAGTAAGGAATGGTTGTGTAAGCTCGAGAACGGCGTGCATGGGAATCCAGTGCACATCAGTGCTGCCTGCAGCAAGTCCGCTGCTGGCATTGATTTGCAATGGAGCAAATTATGTTTTGACATGTCCCCCCCATTGCATGGCCTTTCGCTTGAGTGAGATCGTGTCTTTGTCAAACATATCGGATTTGCTCCTGGGCCAGATCATAAAAGGTCATTGAACCGAGTGGATGATAGAAACATACTTCTTACATGTTCATGTTGTGTGATATGTGAATGTTCGTTGCTGATGCCGCGCACTACCAATCCCAGCTGCTGCAATGCACTTGGAAAGTTCTTCTGCAAAAAGGCCATCGCAGTTGTGTCGCGCTCGCTTTGTGACCTCACCCGGAATGGGACACATAATCTTTTATGAAACATACATCCCACACATAGCATCCCAAATCAGCCAAGGGGCAAATATTGAATTGTGCCAGGACGCAAGCGAAAAATACTTTGCAAAGCCAGCAATGGTGTTTCCATTCCACTGCCTGGGTTGCACCAACTAGAGGGGGATAAGTCCAATCCATCACCCAAAATCGGGGCAGCGACATCAAGCCAAGGGGCAGTCGGAGATGTAGCCGAAACGCCCTTTCCACGCATCCAAGAAAGACTCGATTCCTGGGCATGATGCGGCTAGAGACATCATGAAAAGGTTGGGATGTAATTCCCTGAAGTCCTATTGGGTGCTCTTAGCCAATCAGCAAACCACATCAAACCAAGAAACGAATTTTTCTGCAGAAGTCACTGTGGCAGTTGATGTATGCTCTCTGGGTCGGAGTCAGGCGTAAAAGACGGGAAGCACCACCGGCCTTCAGTGCGGGGGCAGATCGAGAATAGATAAGATATGACAAGATTAACCCAACTGCAATATTTCATAATCAGACTGAACTAATCAAAGGCAGGGCACATCTTCTGAGGAATCATCACTGACATCCCTCCAAACCGGCATGGCGCCAGTCAGAGGGAATAGGATCGAAATGGATCAATGCTTGAGCAAACAGCTAATGGACAAGCCCTGGTTCCACATTGGACAAGCCCCGGTTGCAGTCATACTTCCATCCAAGCAAAGAATGAATAAATCAAATTTGGCATCGATCCCCGTCATGATTTGCGGAAGCCTTCAAGATCTGACCCTACAGCAGGGGGCAGCATGAACAGTTTGGAGGGCATGGGACCTGTGAGACTTGGATGGCCTCATCGTGGTAAGGGCGACCACCACATCTTCGATAGAATGATGTTCGATGATTGAACTGCGCAGCCGTTTGTGTTCAGCTTAGCACCGGAGTTCGGGGGACTAACATCAAATGAAAACTGAGAGAAACGTATTACACGCAAACACAAAAAATCAAACACGACATCTTACAAACAACACACGACGATACATTTAGACACAACATCTTACAGGCCCACAACCGAAGATCCAGCCGCATGAACATTCTACAAATTGGGGGGCCTGCAGCTTTCAAGAAAAGACCTACGAAAACTCATCCATATAGAAATTCTCACGCGCTGCGTTCTGAGCACGTTTCACTTCGGGCCCCTTAACCTTTAACACAAAATCATGGTTCAATCATGCCCCAAGGTCAACCCGATTCTGCGCTGTTCGCATCTCAGCACCACCGGAAACTGGTGACTGTAGCATACAATTTCACCTGGCATGGCCAATCGTCTTGAAAATTTGGTTCTATACAAGCACCCCTCTCCCACCTTCCACTCAAACATCACAGGAGACTTCTTGTTTCTAAGTTTAGCATCGACTAGGATTTTTTTTGGGCTTCGATGAAACCTTGAGATTTACGCGCAACATGATAAAACCAAGTGACCCGCACAAGAACTTACCATCTTGAAATTGAAGAAATCATCAGAAATCCTCGCAGATGGATGCAGATGGTTGTAAATCAGGAGGCCTCCCAAGTTGAAACTATCTTATAGAGGGGACATGAAGCAAGTTAGCGCAACGATGGAGGAGAGATGAAGTAGGCCAAAGCGCATCTACGCGCGACACGCGAAGCCCCAAACCAAGAACACGCTGATCCCAGATTTTGTTGGTTTTAATGTGTGCATCTGCCAAAATGTGTTTAAAGTTCTTGTGTAAGCATCGCAAAAAGACCACAACTAATGTTAAAACTGGCATTGGTGTATACTAAACGTGTCATTGATAGTTGCTTCGTGGAGTGGTCGATTTCATGCCTGGTCAGTGATTGGGTGACGGTGCGTTTGCTTCGTGGTTAGCGGGTGGTCGGACAAGCGCTCTGTTTGGTCAAGGGTTTCAGGGTTGACTACAGATACGAGTACTGGCTGGGTCTGAACGATGCAAATGCGTTTCCTTTGAAAACTGGGCGCTCAAAATCATTGAGAAACCACGGACTACCGCGTGCAACAAACATGGGTTTCTTTCCAACAGCTTGGCGAGCTAATTTCATAGACAAACCGGCCAAAAATGGCACCTGTGCTGTCACTTTGCTTGCCTTTGTTTGCTTCTTGCAGGCTGCTTTGGCTTTTGAAAATCACCAAATGGTTGTGAATCAAAACCCAATTTCACAGATAGACGAGAGATGAGGCAAGTCAGCGCGATCTCAAATCCAGGCGCGACGCAAATACACAGGACTCATGGGAAAGCTCCTTCCAGTCCCTTGCCCTTCACTTCAAGCAGCTGAAGCAAAAGATTCCCTGCACTCTCCGGCGCGAAGCCCATGAACCACCGTCCCAAAACCAGCTCAGGCTGCGGCCATAGCTTCTTGTATTTACACCTACTCTGGCCTCCAACAGGAGGCGGGCGCAGGCCTCGTGGCCGTTTTGAGCCGCCACAAAGAGCGCAGTGGCGCCTGGGCCGCAGGGGTTGTTCTGTTCTGTCGAGGGCGCGATGGTTGGCTAAGGGTGAATTAAAGGGGATCGAACACTCATCGCGCTTCATAGGTGGGTCTGGCTGGCCGGCAAAACAGGTATAATGCGCATATGATATGCATTTCTTGCCTTCTTGCAAAGTTTTTCGCTCGAAAATACCCTCTCTGGCGATAAGCCCATGAGGCACAGTCCTGAAACAAGCTGAGGCCGCGGCCACTGTCTGTTGCAGTATTAACATGTGCTCTGGCCTCCAACAGGAGGCGGGCGCAGGCCTCGTGGCCATCTGCAGCCGCCAAAAAGAGCGCCGTCCGACCGCGGAAAGAGCCTCGGCCGCGGGACTTCTTGTGGCGGAGCTGGTTTTTTGCGTCGATGTATGTCGATGTCATGTTTTCGCGCAGGATGACCCCCATCCATGGGCGCTACTTTTCTTATAAGTTTCTTTCACTCGAAAGTACCGAACGAAATCATCCAAGATAGCAATCTCTTCTTGGTGGCAAAACATGTAAAGGCACACGAGAACAGCGTACGAACCCCGATCTTTCCCGAAGCCTACGAAATCTGACGGCACCATCAACGAAATCTGACGGCACACAGGAATCATGGGGAAAAATTTGCAGCCCCTTCCCCTTGACTTCAATCCGCTAAAGCTTTCCATTGAAGCTTTCCTCCGGCACCAGCAGCACCCACCACAAAGCCACTGAGGCCGCGGCCGCGGTTGTTCGCAGCGTTGGCATCGGCACCGGCCTCCAACAGGACGCGGGCGCAGGCCTCGTGACCATTTTCAGCCGCCGCCATGAGCGCCGTCCAGCCTTGGCCGCGGGAGCTTTTTGGGGGCGGAGTTCGTTCTCAGCGTCGAAGTGGGAAGGCTCCCATTTCATCAATCGTATGAGGGGCTTTGGTGCAGGATGACCCCTATCCGCTACCATGTGGGCTACCTTCAAGCAATGCTCGTTCAACCAATGTTGCACTGTCAACATGCTTCGGCTCAAGGATGGCGCTGGGGAATATAACTGGGCAATTATCATGTGGATCCACCCGAACCACCTGGACTATTTAGGGAAATGAACGTGGAAGAAGGTGCCTCAAAACGAGATCATGTGGATATAAAATTATATCACGTTTTCTCTGACATTCTGTCTTTCTGCTTGTTCTGGTTTCGTCATTTCTGCTTTACTATAGTGGCGAACACCGGCGCTGGTGGATACGGAGTGGTCAAAACAAATGAAATTTGGTTCAGACTCGGTCAACGGAATGATTCATTTCGTGATTGGTTAGTGTTTGGGCGTTGGCGCGTTTGCCTCATGGTTAGCTGCTGGACCGTGTTCCGTTCTGTCCCGGGTTCGGCGGTTGGCAAAGGGTGAACTAAAGTGGCCTTGACCAATCATTGTGGTTAATAGGTGGGTCTGGCTGGGGTCTGCAAATGAAATCAAACGCGCAAATAATTCTGTAATTCAATATTTGCCTACTTTTCTTACAAGTTTCTTTCGCTAGCACCAAACAAAAGCATCCAAGATAGCAATCTCTTATTGGTGGCAAAGCATGTAAAAGTACACGAGAACATCGCGCGAACGAAATAAAGACCCAAGCAGAGAATGAATAAATCAAATTTGGCATCGAGCCCCGTCATGATTTGCGGAAAAGCCTTCAAGCTCTGACCCTACAGCAGGGGGCAGCATGAACAGTTTGGAGGGCATGGGACCTGTGAGACTTGGATGGCCTCATCGTGGTAAGGGCGACCACCACATCTTCGATAGAATGATGTTCGATGATTGAACTGCGCAGCCGTTTGTGTTCAGCTTAGCACCGGAGTTCGGGGGACTAACATCAAATGAAAACTGAGAGAAACGTATTACACGCAAACACAAAAAATCAAACACGACATCTTACAAACAACACACGACGATACATTTATAGACACAACATCTTACAGGCCCACAACCGAAGATCCAGCCACATGAACAGTCTACAAGTTGAGGGGCCCGCAGCTTTCAAGAAAAGACCTATGAAAACCTCATCTAAAGAAAGTTGGGATGCATGGTGCGCTGAACATGTTTCCCTTCAGATTGTTCAACCTTGGACGCCAAGTCATGATTCAATCAGTGACCCCAAGGTCAACCCGATTCTGGGTTGTTCGCATCTAAGCACCACTGGAAGCCGGTGAAATTGTGTAGATACAGTTTCATGCAGTTTCACACGGCATGTGCAATGGTGTTCCAAACATCATTCTATACAAGCACCCCGACTCTCCTCTATTTTCCATGCACGTGTGTGACGCGGCAGTGATGAAGAAAGCTCCTTCCAGCCCTTTGCCCTTCACTTCAAACAGCTGAAGCTTTCCACCGAAACAAAAAAACTCCCTGCGCTCTACCGGGAGAAGCCCATGACTCCTCATTCGCCGCGCCGGTCCCCAAACCCGCCGAGGCCGGGGCCATCGTTACTCGCAGCCTTGACGTCGGCACCGGCCTCCAACACGAGGCGGACGCAAGGCTCGTGGCTGTGGAAAGCCGCCTTCATGAGCACGGTCCAGTCCCATGTCATCGATGAGCCTTATCCACAAAATGAAAAGGGGCTACCACGTGGGCTACCTTCAAGCAACGCTCGTTCAACCAATGCTCCACTGCTTGTGGTCGAAACAATCAATGTCTTGCCACAGCAATGGTTGGTTCATGGGTGGTCGGTGCCATGTTTGGTCAATGATGGTTGGGTGATGCAGCGTTTGTTTCGAGGTAGGCTGATGGTTTAAAAGGGATCTGTTTGCTCCAAGTTGGGAATATCCTTGACTTCCAAACAGCACCAGCGTGTCTTCATGCACAGGGTTCAAAACTTCCACGAAGGCACACTTTTCAAAATGGATCTGCTCAAGCAGCAACATTCGCAGGCGCCTGACCGTGGATTGCCCCGTCTACGCTGCTGAGGTCGCGGCCATCCTCATCTCTGGCGTTCACATCTGCGCGTGCTCTCAGCAACTCTTGGATCTTGTCGGTGTTGCCTTCTTTGGCAGCCTCATGGAGCTGACCTCGGTCACCAGATCGATCAACTCCAAACTCTTCCGCAACTCCGCAACTCCGTATGATTTTGATTCGCAAATCTCTTTGTGACACATTTGACACGAGGAAATGTTGCATATCTAGGGCCTGACCGTGCCTCATCCTAGACTCAGTCAACTGCCACTGACTTGTGGAAAATGCACGGCTGTTACCCTGAGATGCCGACTCATCTGGCTTCTCACTACCTCCCACCGAGAAATCCAGAAGGCTTTGGGATTGTTTTGAGAATACATTGCAGAATTACCACATACAACACCGATGCTGTTGAAACATTTGGGTATCCTATAGGTTGGCGCAAGTGCTAGATTGTGTTCGAAATACCGCGTCACTACACGAGATGAGTCAAACGCTTCGTCAGCGCTGGTCCATAAGTCCGGCCAAATGTCAGTGAAGGTGTCTGAATATGTTCATCAAGGAATCTGTCGGTACCCGGGACCATTTGCCAGGACCAGGGTGCGAATTAGGGCCAGTGCATACATCAGCACCCCCAGTCTACTACTGAGAGAATCTCGTAGAAAAATTGCGAAAGTTGTCCAGTCACAAACTGTTCCTGAACAACTTGAGTCTATGGCGTGATGACAAGGCCCAAAGACTTGCAAAACTGTCTTGAATACCTTTGAATACCAGTATTGCAAACAACTATATAGTTCATCGATGGCAATCGAGTTGACATCGTTCCAACTCACCAAAATGCAAAAGGATACACTCCTAAACTAAACAAATCAGACTCTACCTACGTTCAGCCTCGTGTTCTGAGGAAAATGATGACGTGTGATGACAGGCGCCACCCCTGAGCCCTGCTCAAAGCGGAACTTACTTTGCTTCACTCAATGCACCGCCTCGCCTTGGCAGCAGTCTCGACAGCCTCAGTAGCCTCAGCTTGCAGGGTTTAGATAGCAACTTCAATCCCGCCCCAGCAGCTGCAGTGATTGCGGTTTGGCAAAAAAAGCTTCCGTCCACTCATTCGCCCATTGTAATGCTGGTCCGCCTCACAACTGAAACACTTGACTTATACCTCAACCTATGACAAAAAGGGCAAAGTGTAGCGTGTAGCAACAGCTGCGCTGCATCCACAGCCGAGGCACAGCCTTCAACAAGGTCACAATTTCGCTGTGGCTGCGCCATGGTTTTGCAGCCCGATCAAGAGCCGTCTGGCCTCAGCTTGGACAACGCATGCGGACTATGCCGGAGGTTGAGTTGACTAGGGGCTCAAAAAACACGGCATCACAAGTGGCATCAAATCAAATCACACCCCCACATTGAATCCCATAAATTATCCCGGCAAAGCATCTCAAACAGTGTGGCGGTAGACTCGTGAAAAGGACAGCACGCAAGCACAATCTCTTGGAAAGATCATCGTAGGAGATCTTTAAAGAGGACCTTCTTGCAAAGACTCTATCGGAGATCTCTCAGCCACAGCCCTGTTGAAGGTCTCTACAAAATATATTTTGGCAAGAACATTTTAGATTATAATCGCTTGCAGGCGCACGCAAAATCACAACGTGTCCGAACGTGTCCTTAAGATATTTTTTTCGCGGCAAGCGGAGCGTTTCACAGATGAACTCAGAACGGTCGTTTCGTGAAACCGTCGTCATGCTTACACCTGCTATATCGACGTTATTTTTCGTGACAGGCGCCGGACTTCTTACGCTTCAGGATCACTCCAAGTGACTTCATATTTTAATGCGCTTCGCCTGCGCGCGGTGCAAATGGCCACGTTAAAACGCACGTTGATCGAAAAATCGATGCGGCACGCGAATGCAGCTCCGGAAGAGAGCTCTTCTAGCCGGCGTTTCATGCGAAGTCTTTGTTGAAACCAGACGATGGAGGCACATTTTTGACATGAGGGTCAGCGAATCAACCGCCGGCGCTGGAGAACATCTGGATCTACACAGGGTCCTTGTCCCTTAGATTAAGAACCCCTTCAGCGCACACAGTTTTCAGGAAAAAATGTACGAACTGATTGATGCCCAGAAGCAAGCAATTATCTATATAGTTGTAAAGCGAAATATGCAGAATAAATTACGAAACAAAAAAACACATTGGGTCAAATTTAACTGCGAGAAAACGCGAAGACCTGCACTGCATTCCTTACCAGCGTAGGCGTGAAGGGCCTTCAGCGATCATGTGCTCCTCGAGCATGATTCAGATTTCTGCGCATACGCGCCAATATGCTCAAGAATGACCAGTCCCAATGTGTTCGCAATTCTCCAAAAATAGATACTCCATGTAGAACCTGGGTCAGCCTCAAGAAATGGAACGCCTATAAACAAATTTACAGTAACCGTCCCCGGTCCAAAATTGAACCCTGCAATGTTCATCGTTATAGAAGGAAGACTTCAGGAGCTCAGAAAACCTATGTAGGAAGCTCCTTCACGCTAAATCCGTTTCGAAGGGCGACCAAAATGCACACCCGAATATGGAATCTAGACATTCAAGCACTGCCTTGAATTGATCAAGCTAAGAATACAATTTCACATGTTCAAAAGAACATTACCAGCAACCCGGCTCAGGGTTGTAAATCTTGGAGGAAACCTTTCAAAAACCAAGGTTTAAATTAGCGAGATGAAGCCGCAGAGAACCCCGAATCTTTGCATGACACGGAGGTAACGGGGAAAGTTCCTTCCATCTCTTTCCCCTTCACTTCAAACGGCTCAAATTTTGCCCTGAAACACCTAGAAACATCGAGAAACTCCCTGCACTCTCCCGTGGAAAGCCCATGAGACTTCAACCGCAGCACCCGCCAGAAACCCTCCGAGTCCGCGGCCATCGTTGTTCACAGCCTGGACGTCCGCGCCCGCTTCCAACAGCAGGCGGGCGCAGTCCTCGTGATCATCTTGAGCCGCCAACATGAGCGCGGTGGCGCCTCGGTCGCGAAAGTTTTTGGGGAGTTTCCTCTCCGCATCACCCTGGAAATCGGGGGTTCGATGTCAGAAAATTTCCATTTCATTGGGTATGAAAACTGGTTTGATGAAGGGGTTCTGCCCCATTGCGTTGTCATTTTGGAGCTGTTTTGAAATTTGCGCCAATCAATCCTCGCAGAACCATTCAAGACACCCCAGCCAGGTCAGGAACGTCACCGGGTCTTGCTTTACGAGCTGGCTGCTGATTAAGTGAAAAATTGTCGGTTCGTGTCTTCCTCAACACCGTAAGCAGAAAGGGGTCTTGAGCCCGAAATAAATTTCGGCTTGTTCCGGCGCCATTCTTGAAGAAATCCTTCCAGATGGTTGTTGACTCAGGAAGCCGCTCAAAAACCCCAGTTGAAATCTTAGCAAAGAGATGAGGAAAGTCAGCGTGATCTCCAGTTTATGTACTCTATGACACCGCAGCAATTAATGGGGAAAGCTCCTTCTTCACTTCAAATGACTCAGGCTTTCAACTGAAGCACCAACAAATTCCCTGCACTCTCGCTATGAAGCCTTTGCACGCTCCACCCATTGCACCGCAGCATAAAACCAACCGAGGCCGCGGCCATCGTTGTCTGTAGCATCGATGGCAGCGCGGGCCTCCAGGAGGAGTTGGGCGCAGTCCTTGTGGCCTTTCAAAGCCGCATACAGGAGCGCGGCGCGGCCTCGGCCATTGCAGCGTTCTCCGCATCACCCGGGTAGCCTTTTTATCTTGGGGTCTGGGGGTTGGGGTTCATTCTTCGCATCACCTTCAAAATCGGAGGGTCGATGTCCGGAGCGCTTTCATCTCATTGTTGTATGTCAATGTGATTTTATGACTTGGTTCGGCGGGGGATGACCCCCTCTGCGAAAAGGAGCTACCTACAAGCAACTGTTTTTCAACCGACGCTCCACTGATGGCACTGATCCAGCTTCGCAAGGTTAGGGGACATCACCAAGGCTCTACAACACAACGGGCGGGGACATCATCGGTGAAACAGACCTCTCAAAACAAGAACATGTGGATCCTTGATTATGTCAGTGTTGGTGTGTTGATCTAGAATAACGGGTTCAATCTTCTTTCGTAAGCATCACCAACACACAAATACTCATATGGTCAAAACCGGCATCTGTGGGTACTCAGCGGTCAAAACAAGTGATGTGTGATTCATCGTTGGTGTCAAGTTTCGCCAATGGTTGGCTGATGGCTCAATTGGCTGGCTGGTGGCCAGCCTGCGTTCTTTTCGAACCTTGACCAACATCTAAATTAACACTGGCTGGGTCTGCGCTATGACAACACTTGTCCAATGAAAAACTAGGTGCTGAAGAGTCAAGAGCATTGAGAAACCAGACATCACAGCTGCGCAACTCACGTGTTTTTTTGGACCGCTTGGAAGGCGTATTTCGCAGACACAGTACCAACAAATTGCAACGATTCTTGCACGCGTTGCAATGCTTGCCCACCTTGTAGGATGGGTTGCAAAACACCAAAGGCTTGAACGGGCATCGTCTAAAATAGTAATGAAGCTGTTCAAAGCGTTTGGTCGTTTCAAAACAAAAACTCCAAAGTAAGAAAACGGGTTTCGCTGCTAGCCGGTGGCTGGTGAGTAGTTTGCTAGGGGCTGGTCGGCAAGGTGTACCCGTTCGCGGGCCAACACCGCACTGCGGCTGTTTGCTCGCTGTCCGATGGTATTGTTGTCATGTCTGCGGTGGTCCTGGTCACAGAAAGGGAAGTAAGAGTACCCGGCAAACTGGACCGAGCAAAAAAGACAATCAACATAAAAACAAATTAAAAAATTGAACCAATCAGAAACTAGACATTTTTTCAGGAACCGAGGTGCTATGAACGGCTGGAACGGCCTGGGACTACGAGACTTGGATGGCCTCATCGAAGGGTGTAACTAGCCACTACATCCTGTAGAATGATGTGTTTTTCTTCAGCTTTGGGTTCCCATCAACACCAGAGTTCGATGGACATATCAAAACATGAAATCTGCGAGAAACACACTAGAGTCACTGGATGCACGTGACAGTTCAAGACGTTCAAGGCGTTCAATAAAACATCTTGCAACCCACGCACTTCAAAATCGAACCATATGATTAAACTTTGCAAATTGGAGGGCCTGCAGCTTTCAACAGAAAACCTCATCCATGGAATTTGGAAGCACTCCAGTACGTCCTGAACATGTTACGCTTCGGGCCCGTGAACGTCCCACACAAAATCAACCCAATCATGCACTCTTCGCTGTTCCAAACATGGTGAGATACCAGCACCCTCACTCTCCGATCTTCGATGCAAATGTCACAAGATGCTTCTCATTTCTCCGTCAAGTTCGGCAGGGACGAGGAGACTTATTTGAAATGTCAGGATTTACACGCAATATAACGAAACCAGGTGACATGCACAAGAGCTAGCCATTCTTGGAATTGAATATTTTGTATGTGTCTATATATAGAGAGAGAGAGACATATTGCATGCAAAAGTGATCGCGGATTCGGGTCTAACGATCGCTCTCAGGAAAAAAACATTCTGCCAAGGTCAAAAAATGGGAGATCCTAGATAAGACACCAGATGAAGAACAGGAGTGAGTTCTATATGCTTTGGTTTGTTGCTCAGGTCCGCCATATCTCTTGAGGGGGCTTTAAGTCGAAATTTTATTGCAGATATGAGTCAAATCGGCGCACGAAGGAGAGATAACGCAAGTCAAGGCTATTTCGAATCTCTGCGCGACACCTGAATCACGGGGAAAAATTTTCCAGCCCCTTCCCCTTGACTTCAATCGGCTAAAGCTTTCCATTGAAGATTTCCTCCGGCACCAGCAGCACCCAGCAAAAACCCGCTGAGGCCGCGGCCATAGTCGTTTGCAGCGTTGACATCGGCAGCGGCCTCCAACAAAAGGCGGGCGCAGGCCCCGCGACCATTTTCAACCG